>REGL01000200.1:15168-28799 GCA_004194395.1 Aurelia aurita complex sp. Pacific | reverse complement strand
TTTGTGACAGTTATCCTATGCGCGAGTAACATTTTTGAAGAAACATCCTTGACTTTGGCTTACAATGCATCTCCCAAGATTATGCATGCGATTAGTGACAATGAAACTTTGATAGTTTTGTGACAGTTATCCTATCAATTGGAGTATGAGGAACATTTTGAAAAAAATATCATCTGCTTTGGCTTAGAATGCATCCCCTGATTCCATATTTGCCATCATCAGTGAAAGATTTGACATTCTTACCCAACCTATACACGCTATGGAACATATGCGCCTAAATGGGTGTATGATCCTATACTGGGTGGGCTACGATCTTATACTGGGTGGGTTATGATTTATACTGGATTGGTTATTATAACCAGCTTTTTCTCTTCAGTTTTCGAGGGATCTCGAGGACAATCTTTAGACAAAAGTACCAAGAGTAATCTGTGCAACTCATCACTGAACTTTTGAAGGCTCGTTTCCATACAAATGATACTGTACAGCGCTATGCGCAATGCAGCGTAATTGTATCAGATTTTGGGCAAGAAATTCTGACGACATGTCTTCAGATCGTTGTTCCTTCTCGCTTCTTAATGCAAAGGAACCTGAGCTCCTCGATTTTCAATCTCTAAACTTATTTTTTCCTCGCACCTCATTGGTTTAAGCAATTTTTTGGGATTCCTCCCTCGCACGGAAAATGCCAATCCTCGGCTCCTCGGGGTTAAAAAATAGCCTCCTCGCCTCCTCATTCTCCTCGGACTTAAGCCATGTACACCCACTCATGTACTACAGGCAATTCTTGGTCAGGCATGCAGCTGCCCTCTCAAGGTTGGAGGAGGGAGTAGCCCCAATAAGAGGTTTAAATTCTTCTTAGTCGTTCATATAGCTGCCCTCTACACCTCCTCAACATCTACTTCATTGCCTGTAGCACACAACTATTGGCATGACCGTCAAAGAATCTCCAGGAACCTCTGAGAAGTTTCTCAACTTGTCAAACCAGTGTTTAACCTGCTGTAGACTTGCCCAAGTCGTCTTGTAAGACGACTTGGGCAAGTCCAAACCTGCTGAAGCAAAAGCTAATGCAAAAACACAGCGAGATGGATCTGCAGTAAAACATTTTAAGATCATGTTCAATTGATATAAAACGATAATAAATATGTCAAATTTTACAAATTCAATGCACTTTATGATTTTCTGTTACAATAACTTTCAAATCAACCTAAAAATAATTTATAACAGTAAATTCAACCAGAGATATGTAACTAAGCATCTATTTGGTTATTCAATAACAATAAGATGTTGCGTCAAAGTTAAAAATTCATTCTAAATACCAGGTGATCGATAAAAAGTTTTCCAATTTGAAAACGGAACGCATCTTTGGTACAGAGTCTTGAACCTGACGTTAAGCAAATGCTCTCTCTACGTCAATTATAAATGTGCTTTTCTCCAAATTTGATAGTTGTTTGTAGTTATCTAAGTTTGGGCGCAGGTTTTGGTAAATTGTAAATTTTGTCACTGCCCTTCGAAAAATAGCCTGAGAGCAGCCTCTGCTCCTCCTAAGGAGCCTTAGCTGTTGGCATTACCGTCTTCTGAAGAATATAGATAGAATAAAATGAAATGAAAACCATTAAGATATCGAGCGAGAATCGTAGATCAACAGGAATTTCCCGACAGAAGCTTTCAAAGCTTCTGTCGCTAATATAAAAAATTTGGTAGAAGGTGTAGAGTCACTCAAACTCTTTGAAGAATAGCTAAATTTATATAAGAAGAGGAACTTTTGGTAGAGTGAGAACAGTTTTTGCTTGAGAACTAAACTGACCTGAAAAAGTGGGGTCTCCACCGGTCCACTCCGGTCCACCCCCTGGCTTTGCCATTGGTTTCAGATATGGTAACACCATTAAAAGCAATGCCGTCATCTTGAACAGTGACAAATCAAATCATAAAGGAAAACTGTTCATGGGTTACCCGGTATTAATGTAAAAATATATGTGTGAATATATGTGATGTGTGAATATGGTTTCAATATGAAATATTGGCATTACGTCTAATCATCGTTTAATACTAAACCTAGATACGAACTAAATTTGAATTGGTGCACGACAGGTATGAAATTTAAACCCTTCTTGCATTCAAGCAGTTAGAGCACATCTCAACCATTTTAAAGCAAAATGTGTCTCAATACAATTTTTCTCCGTTAAAATAAAACGTTGTGTATGGCAACAAAAAGTTGGTCCTTGATTTACGCTACAGCTGTTCAGACCATTATTGCTGGTTTCAAATGGGGTTGAAATATCTTGGCGCCTTAGCAGTTTTAATGGGAATTTTAGATCTCATTCCTGGCTTGGCAAATCAGACCAAGAGCCTCATTGGCACGGTGTTAAGTTTACTCATGTGCACCAATACAAGATGTATTTTACCTAAATCTAAAAAACCTAAATTTAAATTACCCAAATCATTTCTTTATGGTCTATTTTTCAATATTCTACAAGCAAAATGGTAAAACTAAAACATCTTTAACATAACACTAACTAAACTAAAACGAGAATTGTCTCAATGGGTGTCAGTGACACTTTCCTACCTAGAACACTTGATGTATCAGAATATGTGACACAATTTACTCCTGATACGCTGGGGTCATTTATTGATAAAATTCAAAAATATATAATCTCGTCTACATTATGAAAAGTTTTGCTTGATTATGGCAGAAATTTCCAGAGTCCAGAAAAAGGAATAAACAGTGACAGCTCCATATCTGTGAGCCATATGAAGCTTTGCTCCTTGATATTATATTTGGTTGATAACTGTAATAAGAACGTTTGGAAAATTTCGAGTGATCTATTTTGGGTTGGGTTGTAAACAGCAGGGAAACAGCAACTTGTTACAAATTTTAGGGTTTTAACAACGCGAGGAGCTAAAAACTTTTGGCAATTTTGACTTAGATTAAAGGAAGAAGGTTTAACTTTGACAATGGCATAGTTAGTTTGACCATTTTCTGGAATCTGGAAAGTTCAATCTTTATATAAAATCTGCTGCTATCATCCTAACAGCAGTCTAAAATATGATCCTAATGCATCCCTACTGTTTTTATAATTTTTCTAGGGTTTATTTTCAGTTGCTTGAAACTTGATCGTTAATTGTTTTAAAAACAAAAGATACATTTTCTATGGAAAAAATTCATCAATTTCTAGACAACAAAAATTTATGAGTCTCTCACTACTCTCCCACCTTTGAACAAGTCAGAGTCAGATCTTCGTAGAATGGGCGGAGTTCTTGCAGTGGCTGATGATGACAATGGCAGTTCCTGTGAAGAGATGAAACCCTCGATTAGAAAACAAATCAAAGACAAAAAGAATAGTAGTCTTTGATAAGAGTAAATGCTTGTTTCTGTTAATGAAAATTTTGAGTTCTCAAAATATTTTCCAAGAGAAGAATCAAGGCTTCAATAAAGCTCCAAAATTTTGCAACATGCCAGAAATGATGCATCTCAACCGTAGCATGGCTAAAGGGTGCTGGGCAGAATGTAAGCTAAGTTGAAGTAAAAACTGGACCAAGAAAGTATAATTCTGGGTGCACACCCTTAAGAATGCTAGAAAATCATTGATATTTCACTAAATCCAAATTCTTCCAGCCTAATGCTATTTGGATTGTCAGGAGCAGAATACAGACAAAAGAAAATCAACATTTGCTTTCTCTTACCTCTGAACTGAGTGGGAATGAGAAATTCTGGTAAAGTGGTCTGCGAATTGCATCATATGAATAACTGTCATCAGCAAGTCTCCGCAATTCCTGTCTCACACGTTCTTTATCTTGTGACATCTTCAAGACATGGTTTTTATGCTGAATTAATTGATCGGACAATGACCTGATGAAGTCATTAGCATCTTCTAGTTTCTTTTCAAATGCTTTTATGTCCTTTCCTTTCTTTTCATTTTCTTCTTTTTCCGTATTGAAGTCTTCTTGGTAAGCAAGGAGCTATTGAGAAATAAAAGCAACTCAATGTTTGGCTCAAATGTTTTGATATAATAGATAACAAACAATAGTCATAAAAAGTAAAATCAGAAGCTATCTATCACCTTCTATTTTGATGATTTTTTTGAATAGTAGTGGGCAAATGCATGAGCCCTGAGGAACAAAATAGTTCAAAAGATCTTCTTTCAGCAAAGAGAAATGCAAACAAATTCAACCTTAAAACAATCTCACTGGTCCAATTAACACCTGGTAAAATTAGATCAATTTTCGCTATTTTTCAAAGAAGTCTTGCACCGTGAAGGAGGACATTTTCTCAAGAATAATCACACTTGACATGTATCAAGAGTTTTAATTCATTGGGTTTAAAAAGACAAATGATCACAGACACTGATCGCCGAATGAATGATAACATACCTGTAATTTCAAAGCCTCCACGTCATCCTTGCTGCAGAATTCACGACTACTTGATCTTGAATAACTATGTTTTTGAGAATTCTTTAAGTCATTTTCAAGCTTTTTAATCAATTCTTTCAGTACAGAATTTTCTTCAGTCTCTGTCTTCAATTCATCCTCAAGTCTCCTGCACCTTTTTTCAGCTTCATGATATCGATTTGCTGCTCGTTGGAAAGTATCGTTCCATTGATGATTGACTTTGATCGCCTGTAGAAAGAATGTTGACATTATAAATTTGCATGCGAGAGAAGAAAACATAGCAATGGAAATGAGGATTCTCCAAGGGGGGAGGGGGTACATAGCATGGGTATGTGCCACCCATATGGGTGGGTTTTTGAGCCCAAAATTCTCTAAACAAGGGTCCATTTTCAGCAGATCTTCCATGGGTCGGCTTTCGTTGAAATTGACAAAAATAGTAAGAAAGATGGGCAGCTTTCCACCAAAATTCATCATAAAAGTGGGTACCAAGGCAAGAATCGGTAATTCTGAAAATCGGGTGAAAACCGGCATCCATCTTCGAGTCGGTCATATAACCCCCTTTGGGATTTTCAGGAACAAGTTTACTGCACTTTTTGAAGTCGTTTACTTACAGCAAATGATTTAAATTTACAATCTTAATCGAAGATCCAAGACAAAAACTTTGCATTTTTGAGAAAGAAACAATTCCAAAACGGAATTTTTTTGGTAAATCAATTCTTTATTTATTTTATTTCATTCAAATTCCAATAACATAGCCTAGTACAAGTTCAAATAAATAACTGTTCACTTACTTCCTTCAGCTTACTGGAACATGCACAATGACATTCAGAAGAAGCTTCCCCGAACAATGTTTCATCCCCAACAGAAGATATTGATACACATCTCTGAAACTACGGAGGAAAGATCAGTCACATCAAATCTATGACAACAAATACTTCTCTGACACCACCCCCGTATCAAAATATTTCGCAATTTCAAAGGCCAAAGTACAGCGCCGACAATTGACGTCAAAGATTTCCGGACAGAGCAAAGTCCGGAATGTGTCGGTGTTTTGACGAAGTCCAAACATGACAACGCAACGGTGCACACCCTTGCAAGGAGTGGCAAAAAGATGATTAATGGAGGGGGTGCGGAATCAAAAATACAACAAAGATGTTTACGGAAGTTCTGAAGAGGCAAAACGATCCATAGCGCTTCATTTGCCTCAGTAAAATCTATAAAAAATAAAGTTATAAGAATGCGGCCTAAGGCATGTAGAGCGAGTTCTTCCGGGTAACACACCCCCAGAACTCAGCACGTGGTAAAATGTTGTTTCGTTGGTGGTCCACGGTCTATCGTAACATTCGAATAAGAATTAAAGATCAGTAAAAGTATATCTTTCATGAAAAAATGTGCAACTCACATCAGCTTGTCTTTTCGTTTCCTCCAGTTGCCGCTCAAGATCTTTGATACGATCCTTCAAATCTTCGCAAGTCTCCGAAAGACGAGTGCTGTGGTCGTCTTCTTGGTCGCCTCGCTTTGCAAGCTGCAACTGAACGAGAAGTTCTCGTTTTTCTTCAAGAAGTTTGACATTGGCTCTTCTCAGTTCACGATACTTCTCCATAATTTGCTCGTTATGCTGCATCGAGGCAAAACCTTGTCCTTCCATGTTATTCTGGACTAATCTTTGTTTCTTTCACACTTCACAGCTGAAATTCCTTCTCGTACGAATCTACTTCCTTTCGCATCAACGACAAAATTGATTTGCATTCCCGAGAGAGTTCGGTGATTATATGTATTTCTAAATGCGCGGTCTGGCGACTGGGGACAATAGCATCTTAAAAAAGAATGACGTAAAATCTCTTTTCGGTTTTCTGCGGGGATCTTCTGGTATTATCCAGTTGCTACGAGCTGATGCGAGAACAATATCGCGTAGGCGCTGAGGGCGGGGGGGATAATTGAGTCTGACAGACCGCTGAAGTAAACTTTGCTATGGAGCAATGACTCTGCATATTTCAAATTTTGTTTTAACAATGGCAAAACCTGAAGCTAAGCTTGTTATGGTTGCAAACACACTTTTCAAAAGGATTGTGGACATAACTTTGAATTGAATCGTTTCGCCACGAAAATCAGGTTTTGAAGAAAATGTTTACGAGCTACCAAGCTACTTTTAAACTAAGTAAGGAAACTACAGAGCTACACACACAATTGGGCATGCCTTGTCTTGTCATACTCTCAGACAAGTGCTGAAGGTTTACCTTTCACATAACACAAAGGAAACCTGCAGGTTGGGTTGGTGATCATGTGTAATTGGGCCTAATTGTTAGTACGGTCAGGTTACCACACGATAATACAAGTGCTACGTGTTTTTTCTATACACGTATTTTTATAAGAAACTAAGAATTTGGGCCAGTACTGACAGTTTCTTAAAATTATCATATTTATATTTTGAGCACTCAGAGTTTCCTACGAATTTCTTAGAGGTTCCATAACAATCTTCACTCTCGTGAACATTTCAGAACAAGGTGGAAAAACTTATGTTTTCCCAGTACTGGAGTTTCTTAATTTTTTGGCGATCTGAGAGTTGAGTTGCTTATGGGCAGTTTCTTATAAAAAAAATACGTGTAATGACGTAGTTATAAATTGAGTCAGCACAATTTTGCAAAGCACTTTTCAGTGAAAAAACAGTCTCGACTTAAAGTTAGAAATGACGGAACAATTGCTAAATATAAATACAAATATTTTCTTTTTTTACAAGAAGGTAAGAATTAGAGCCAGTATGTGCTGAAAGTTCCTTAAAATAGGAAATGCCCTCAGTCGGGCAAAAATTACGGTAAACAATGGACTTTGAGTCGGACAGCTCCCCCCCCCCTGGATTGTTTCTTCCCGTACGCTTATGCCAACAGTATCATGTATCAAATCTTTCTCACAGCCGCCTTGGGGCAGTGAGTTTTTTCTGGACTCTGCGCATAGAGATGAAATATAAACTATCATAGATACCTTTTTTGCTTTTTCGTACAAATCTTCACAATGCTTGTAAACAACAGTGGTTTGCAGCAGTCGCTCTGGCAGTGGCCAACATCCTTGCTCCTTGCTTGGTAGTTGCAGCACGAGTTGTAGTTCGCAAATTGTCTGGCTCTTCGAAAGCTTTTCATATCTTCCCTTACCGCATTCGATCTTGCCGGGGATCTTGCTTGGTTGTGGGAAATTATCTGGCTTTTGGAGATGACAAAGCTGTCATCTTTGCTCACAACTGCCTTTCGATGAACTCGATAGTACACCATGCGCTTCTAAGCACATGCCGTCCCCTGAGGAAACCTACAATGAAAATTCTACAGCATCCCAGATGGACAAAGAAATGTTGTCCTCAAGGTCTCAAGGGAAATCAAAGCAACAATTGATCTGCTGAAGTTTTTTCGAGGATGAAAACGTTTTACCGCAAAATCTTTGTTGAGCCCCCAAGGGGTTTATTTAATTTCGGAGACTCCAGAGGGGCATAAAAGAGGGGGCTTATGGGAAAAAGGGCGGCTTTTTCATAAAGTTAATTGATAGGGATAGTAGTGATTAGTGATAGCTTTTATTTTCAACATCCACATTTTTTTATCCCAAACCACATTAAAATTAAAATGCAAACTTGTTTGGCTTAGAAATGGGAAATCTTTGGCAACCTCTGGCATTTGATTCAATGAATACGGGCAGATTTTGTAACACAATAGCAAGAGTTGCTTTTGTTGACACCTGAATTCAAAGCGATTAGCGATAGCCGACGAAGGAAATTCCCTCAACCAAAGTAATTCGAAACAAACAAAGCCGCAAAAGTTTCTCCGAAACCCAGGTAGCTTGCGCGCTCATTGTGCATTCCAGAAATTGACCCCTTAAATTGACCGCTGTAAGGTGGGCATTTCCATTCTGAAGCAGAAGTTTTGGTAGAAATACAATTCATCAGGCAAATCAAATGAGAATTCTGCAAATCAACACGGTGTGGCCCAATCATAGTCTTTTTGAAATCTTCAAAAATTCAGATTTTCGGAGTAGATAATTTGGCAGGCATTCTGAAGGTACTGTACTGCGTCTACCGATGCTACATTTTGCGAATTTTGCGGAGTCTGCTGGGAACTGGATCTACTGTGGGCAAAATGGGTAAGCTTGAGGGTAAGATAGGTAAGGCATACACCCGGGGGGGGGGTACTTGACCTAAATTTGTACGGGGGTGTGCCCACGAAAAAATTTTTTTTTACCCTGCTCCAGAATTTTTCGCTCAAAATGATAACCTGTTCTAGAAAAAATTGGTGAAAAGTATACTCAAAAACATGAAATTTGACCGAAAAACGACCCGATCTAGCAGAATATTCCCCTTTGACATGTTTTGAGAAACCTGCTCTAGAAAAATTGCCTCATTTTGATACCCTGTGCTAGAAAAAATTGGTGAAAACGATACCCTTAAAAACGGCACATCCCCGTTGGACAGATATACTAAGTACCCCCCCCCCCCGTGGGCATACAATGTGAATAACATGTCATGAACATCTAGAGTATCTAATTTTCTTGAGCTAACCTTATGGAAATAGTTAACAATCGATTATCCATTTTCAAATGTACGACCCAATCAATCTTATTCCCAGCTAACCCATTGTGCCCCTGCATAGACCCTTCATTAAAGAACTTAGCTAAGGTTTTGGTGGACTTGTCCAAGTCTCACTTTCTGTCATGAGTCGCTTGAGCAATAAAGATGCAAAAGGACGCGGCGGGGGAATTGAGAAAGAAAAGACGGAGGAGAAGGAGAGAGGAAACTTTCCTTTCTTTTGAATTTTTATGGCTCAATCGACGTAAGTGAGATTTGCATACGTCCAAGGTTTTAGATGCGACTGACGACGGTAAACTCAAGCCAAAAATATGATGCAAACTTTACAATTTTGAACAAAGGAGGCCAAAACTGCGTTCGCTCATGATTTCATCACGGAATCTCTCTATCAACAAAAGGTTTATGAACTGTTTATGACGATGCAACATTGGGTACAATTATACGGCTGAGAACCATCCTGCACAGATTTTACATGTCAAGAAGTTGCAAACCGAAATTCCGTTTTCAACCCTTTTGAGAAAGCAGCAAAAAACAAGAAACTTCATTTTGACGCAAAAGTTTTTTCTCAACAAACATCCAAACTATCTACAACTTTGTACGAAATCTCGAATACAAAATTTGATGAAATGTTTACAATTTATTAATTTCTTATCAACAAAATAATCAATGTTTCGAAGAACTGTTGCCTTCAAAGCAACACATTTCAATTACGCAAAAACAACTGCCTCAAAAACTGATTTTGAATGTTACAAATAATATTAGTGGAGTCCAAATGCGTTTGTCGAACAGATGCTGTTTCTGTAAACAGTTCTTTGCTCGGAGTTGCTGGCGACAATTCTTGGAAATATCGATCTTTAATTCGCATAACACAACAATGTTAATATCCCATAAAAATATATAAATTTCTAGTGATACCAAAAATCCTTCAAATGTAGATAACTAGTCCATCTTTATAACAGAAACTTCTCTTCATTCTCTGCAAGGTGAAAGTTTCTCTTCTTCAGGAAATGTCTTAAAATTGGTACAACTTTCTTCCCTCCTCTCGTCGCTGTGTTCTCTTCCAGAAATCTCATTAAGTCTTTCCAAAACTCCATCTTCTTGAAAGCTCTTGACACTCTTGCTTCGAACTGCTGTTTCAAACCATAGCTCCAAGCTGTATTGTTTCAAACTATTTATCCAACAGCGTGCAAAACATTGTCTCTAATTCTTATAAAAATGTCGTGCCTCGAACCAAATACACGATAAGCATAATTGTTTAGAACATTATCTCACAGTAGACTGATTACAATGAGTCCCAGCTAGCGAAAATAACTGGCACTCATAATATTACAAACGCAAAACTGGGCAAATTTAGTCAAATTTTTATATTTCCTATCGCAACGATCCCTGCACATATTTAAACTTTATGGCCAAAAGGAATATTAATCTCTCCCCTCTTAGTTTGTCTTCCCGTCCTTCAGCACTGAAAACATTAATTTTGAGCTGTTTTGTCATCGTGGTTGTACCTAAGATATCCAAAAGTACAATCAAGAATGACTGTGTCATGGTTGTGCGCCGTTGTTAGGGCGTCCGGCAGATCTAGCGATGACTAACTAGGCTGTTGTAATCAGTCAAATCAAATCGAACTAAGATCATATTTATCGTGGAATGGGTAAAAATTTGTTATCATAATTACAGTCGACTTCCGTAAATGTGCAATAAGAAAAGTGTAAACAAGGGAAACGTTTTTGTGTTGAAATATAAATTTCTCTCTAAGAAAGCAGGATTATCTCTTTGCAAGCGAGTCAAATTTTGTTGGTGCTACAGCAAGTAGGCTTGGCAGGTGAATAAATGCAAACAGACAAAATGGAGTGGATACGTGATTTTTGCACCATTTATTTAGTCATGCTTTCAAAGCTTAGATCTTCGAAAACAGGGAATACTTTCCAGTTCATCTTTTGTTCCACCAAAACTGCAAGGTCAAATTTTGAGCAACAAAATAGACTGAATAGTCATCTAACTTGAAACATAGATCTCAAAAGGGTCTTTCCCCGGCCCAAAAACTTTCAGTAAGCTCTCAATGTGGCGAAGGCTGTTAATGCAGCTCTTTTTGCATTGTCAGTATTTTTATGTGCTTCAAATTTTCTTCTGCATGACATCATAATACGAACGGACAGCAAACAGTGTAACATGGAAAGATCACAAATTTACAGATACCACAAACAAAATGAGCAACGATAGAGCAGAAGATTGGAGAAGAAAATGATGATACAAAACAACACTGAATAAGAATACATATGCAGGGAAACATACACATGACATAAAACAGCAAATGCCAATGACGGCACCTTCAATAACGCTATGGAATAGTACATGTGCGTGCATATTGTAACATTAATCATTTGCATGGCATGTTAGCATCCAGTTCGCAATCTCGTACCCAGGGTAAGTAGCAAGCTGTCCACCGAATTCTTGTAATAATTTACAAGCAAACTAAGGCCTTGGGCCTACATGCGCTCCCTATTCTATGACTTGAGTGTAGTTCTGACGGAATCCATAATGACAATTCCAAACGATGTGGCTTTTGTTGCGATCTCCAGTAACTTTGTTTGAATCTTCTTTGGGTCCTGCCCATGTGTAATTTCAAACATGACATACTAAAAGAAAGGAGCAAAGCTGGTATCTATATTCATCCTATTGCAAAATCTTTTCAGGAAGGATTCCAAAATTCTTACTGTTAATTTCAATTGTTAGATCGCTGCCTCGAATGTTCAAAGCAATTTGAACGTCAAGCTTCCAATTGTCGGTAAATAAATGGGATTTAGTCCTTTGTGAATCATCATAACTTTATAGCTAAAAACATTTAGAAAATCAATTTATGCTATCTGAAAGCTCAGTTTCCCTTGATTAAATCATGAGCAATAGGATACATACAGATTGGGTGATTGGAATGGCCTAAGTAAGCTACTCTCACTCTGTGTTTATTCAGTTTGCAGCGTACTATATTCAGTCTGCAATGAACATTAAATGACAACTTACTTGTCTTCTTCTTTGTCATTTCCTAATGTCGCAATTACTGTATTCTCCAATCCAAATACAGACAGCACCGAAGCACGCTACTCCTCTCGAATACAGTTTTCAATTCGAGAGGAGTAGCGTGCTTCGGTGCTGTCTGTATTTGGCTTGGAGAATACAGTAATTGCGACATTAGGAAATGACAAAGAAGAAGACAAGTAAGTTGTCATTTAATGTTCATTGCAAACTGAATATACTACGCTGCAAATTCAATAAACGCGATACGATGAGTGAGAGTAGCTTACTTAGGCCATTCAAATCACCCAATCTGTATGTATCCTATTGCTCATGTGTAAATGTGAAAAATTTCCCCAAATGTTCCGTTTAAAATGCCCAATGATCTGGACTATTTTACAAACAAAAGTCCAATTGAACGCCAAGAGCTTTTAATGTGCTTAGCTCCTATGAATTCCTTTGGGGCCATAAAGAAGTCGAAAGTCATGCAACCGCCTGAGTGAAAGGAATGAACGTGAGCCAATTTGATGGAGCCAGCAAGTGCATTAGATACTTTGATAACTGCCACAACCATTTTTATAACAGCGCGAACGAAAATATCAACTTGGAGGCACAATTCCATCACCGTGGTTATAGGCAATATACGCAACATGAGCCTGGATCGAATTCTTTCTGCATAATATTTGCGTAAAATCTATATTTGCGTAAAATCTATATGCAGTTCAGTGGGGAGGGCAAAGAATGAGGTGTCACAAATATTATGAAATTTGTTGCTCCAAAAGAGCAAGACTGAAAATTTAAAAGAAAAAAGAAAAGCATTTAGCTCATCTGAGAAGACTGACATCTTTCCACAGCGCGGCACAGTAGGGCAGCATCTTTGTAGCCTCTTCGTATAACCAACGGGCCTAAAGGAAAATAAAAACAAGTCAGAGCTATATTAAACAGTTATCTCTGCATGTCCGACGAATCGCCCGTAATTAGTTTGTTTCGTACGAATCACCACGGTGTCCAAAGCTATTACAGATCCTCGTTCCAATGCCAGATACTGTGTGTAGCAAGACTATTTCATCTCATAGGGTATGATAATGCTCAAAATATTTTGACTTGCCAATTCAGTTGTTGAAACAATCAATTGATCTCTAATGAACAGGCCTAACATACTTGGTTGTTCACAAACAGGTTTTTGAAATTGAATTAAAAAAGCTAACTTCCTTTCAAAGAAATGCATTTTGCCCAAACTACTGTCACGTCATGTAATTTCATCCTTGAAAACCTTTCGTAAATAGAAACGAGTGTTGTTTCAAAAAGAAAACATAGATCTCAAAATCATCTTTGTATGTTGTTGAAAACTGAAGTTTTATTCTGAAATGACAGATAATCGCCCCATCTTGATAAATTCATTGCGAAGTTGGAGTTTTGTTGCATTGCCATTCCGAACATACTCTACGCCTTAAAGGGGCTCAGTCGTCAAACAGTAAACAAATCTGTAAACTCGCACGTGTCGGGGATTATCCATTGTTCATCCATTGTTCTCTGCAGTTTGTTTTGTGGCTTCACCCAAGCCACAAAAAAGTGACCGTTAAAAATCCACTTATATCCGAGCAATCGTAGAAGATATGAATGTTTGGTTTGTTCCTTAGTGAAGTGCAAGGATTAATGCCCAAACAGCAACTTTCAT
>REGL01000199.1:333515-353467 GCA_004194395.1 Aurelia aurita complex sp. Pacific | reverse complement strand
TGGATGGTTTTTTGCCAATTTTATCTAGCTATTTACTAATAATGGGCCCTTTTCTGCAAATAGCTCGATTTTCTGAAAATTTGCATTGTTTTTGGTTGCCTAGCAACCAATCACGTGACTATTGATTGATTGATGCTATTTTTAGATTCTCCATTGTTCAATTATGACACAGTGCAAGTTTCATTGTCATAGCTCTTATACTTGCGGAGAAAAACAGGGGGGGCGAAAAACGCCCCCCCCCCGGTAGAAAATTACTTAATTTTTACCCGGTTAAAATAGGGTTAAAAGAATATAACATTACCATGTTCTGTCATTTTTGTCATAATAAAGAATTTAAGAAAATCAAAATTTCTTCAGAATAACTAGGGGGGCTAAAGCCCCCCCCCAAATTACGGAAAAAATAACTAGGGGGGCTGAGCCCTCCTAAGCCCCCCCCCCCAGCTCTACACCACTGGATTCACGAGAAAAGTCACATTTAAAGGACCAGAACTCCTGCCCTGGCGTAAAACCCTCTTTAATCAGAGTCAGAACAGAAGCAAATTCTCTTAGATTCGAGATTAAGAAAATCGCGAGGTTTGGTGGTATCGGGACGAGGGACCAGTACTCCTGCTCTACTTCGACCTGCTAGTCAGTGTGGGCATGGTGTGAGGAAAGTCACTAACTCTCTGAAGTACTATTGTTTAGATGAATTATACAGTGTGGTTACATCGAGAGGAAGGAGTAAGATGTCGCTTCAATGAACTTTGCCAAAGTTTCTTAGTTTTCGCGAGGGCTGCCTGATACAAAAATGAAAGTGGAATTAAAGAACCAAAGAAACAAACAAGAAACTACCAAGCAAGATGCATTTTAGAATGTACGTTCGGGTTTCTTCTAAATCATAAAACTGATGTTCTGGAAAGAAGTTCCCTGCTTCCATTTATTAAGAAGAGCAGCACTGATTTCAAAATGGGGACACACCTTCTGGTGGCCTTTTGGAAAGACTACCCTATCTTCATAGACGAGGAACGGTCAAAAGCTAAAAGATCAACTGCTAAAACTCTTTGTCTCTCTGACAGAAAGCAACAAATCAAAAAGTTCCAGAAGAATGAATCATGAACATAATCAAAAAATTCTCTTCTACGGGCCAGCTTTAGGCGAATATTTGACACAAGTCAAGGAATGGACGTTGTTATTGAGCAAGTCTATTTGTTTATTTACTTGCTTGCATCATGCACAAACAGGAAGCACAATCGTCAGCAATCTAAGGAAATATCCTTGCAATGAAAAGATGGTAACAAACTTACAGAGGCCATATGCAATATAGAGCTGTTTACAAGAAAACAACCGAATGATTTTGCAAACACGTACATCTTTCTAGGGGTGTAGACATTAAAATGATATCATCTTTGTACCAAGGTATGCTTCAAGGATCGATGCCCCTACCAAGATACATAGTCAACGAAAAGGCCTAAAATCACAGAGGAAGATTACTTTCCTACTCAAGCAAAGATCGTCATTGGATTTGCAGCTTTTCAGGGTAAATCAGTATGTGAGATTACACAGAGCTTATTTCAGTGTACTGATTCCTGAAGAGGAAAATTGCACGTGCCCAAGTCATTTGCTCTCAAGACGACTTGACTTGAGCAAGTTCACAATCAAATGTAAACTGGGTTTACTTGAGGTGTTCTGGGTGTTACATTAACTGAGATTTCCTTCGGAAGTGTGGAAAACAAAAAGCATTGCTTGACGCTCGACGCTACTCTTGGTATACAAGGACTGAAATTCGTCTTTGAAGAAACACATGTATAAAGATTGTCAAGTACATGTGTGTAGAGGATGCCCAACGTTGAGGGGGCTTAGAATAGATCTTGCCTGAATATGATGGCTTTATTGAGTGTATTGAGATAGAACTGAAAAACAATAAATTCTGCCTGGTTAAGGGATGCAGTCCTCCTAGACAGTCAGAGTGCCTCCTACGCCTATGGTCGAGTACGTCAAAGTTAAGAAATGGGTAAAAGTACACATCTAACTTTCAAAAATAGCAATCTAAAACAAACTTACCACTATTAGAACCCATGCCAGAACTGCTACAACGAAAACTATCATACGACCTTCCATTGCTGTGACTGCGTCAAACGTGATCACGTTGCTTATGTTTGTAGCAAAAGTTGCTGCACATGCTCGATTGGTGAATTATTGGTGCTAGTGCTCAGTGATTGGTCCACATGCTGAGAGCCAGTTAAGATTTAAAATCTTTGAAGTCTTGAATTAAAAACAACCCTTAGACCTTGCAATGTTTCCTTAATCTAAACTTCAGTTAGTAACAAACGATTCTTTTGAATTCGATGTACACTTGGCCTATCCCACACGAGCTACAGCTGCTATGTTTTTCTGGAAGAATTTAGTTACATTTCATGTTTGGGCAGAACAGGGCAGGCCCTTGTTTAGGACAAATCTGATTGGCTATCGATTACGCAATCGTTTTGAATTGAGATTACACAGAAATGAAAGGAACAGAGAAGCACAATCACAAAATGGTCATCACCTTACGCTTTGGGAGGTGAGGAATTAACCCAGGAATTAATCTTTTTTCCTTCTCTGAAGCTCATGACTTGAAAAGAGCAAATAAGCAAAAAACTAGTGACTAATTCGAAAGCCTCGATCTCAAACGCGGGTCTTTCCCTTACGAAGTAAATAGTCTCAGTAAGAGGCTTAGCTTGACATGGGACGGGACGTTCCCAATTTTGAAGACAAGTTAGTTGTTCATAAACTAAGGAATATTTCATACAAAAATTGTCCTAAAAAAATTCCTCGGTCCCTTATTCGTCCTTTATCGAACTCAGTTTCTTCATCCTCTAATAAGTTGCTTTTAACACAACAAACATTTTTCCAATTTCTTATAAGACCTTATTTACATTTTGCTCCCTAAACCAAGATCTTAGGTTGAAAGCTATATAAAGGATTATAGTCCTAAATGCCTGCTAGAAATTAAGATCAGTTAGAAGAACATAAACCCATTGGAAACCATTATCTATTTGAAACTTATAATTGTAAATTTCATCAACGAAGATGTGCTTGCTTCAGAATCTTTATGTAGCAAATTCAATTTTACAAAGGAATCACTTGTAAGAAACTCAGTAGCCTCTTCGAGAATAAAGAAGCTCGGATAGAAGCAATCAAGGGTTAATTGAAATTTAAGAAACTTTTTCAATTTTCTGTTTTTGGTTCCAAATTAATTTTAAGCAAAGGGTGTGCTGCCAAATTCAAATAATACCGAAAAGTATAATTTTTGTTAATGATTGGGTTCTTCTTCTGGTAATTCTCCGGACTAAAATAGCTGTAGTGGTCCTAGATGATTAAGAAATTTTAAAAGAAACATGTATGGTTTGATACGTTTTAGTTTGTAGTATGGTTTTAGAAATACCGTAAAGTAACTCTGCAATTAGTATCATCGGCGATAAGTTCATTTCGTCATCGTATACTGAGATCAACAACCAAAAAGTTCGGATCCAAAAAGTAGAAACTTTTTGGGACAAACATTTATGAGAATTAGGAAAATTGTATAAAAATTTATTCAGAAAAATGTCCAGGTCTTAACTTTTCAATTCATATGTAGGCCTTGCGAAAATTTTGTGCCAATTTCCAAAGCCTTGTTACTGTCATTTTTATTTCTTTCTGATCCTATTTCAAATGTTTCACTGTATTTTTGTTGTTTTTCAGCCAGGTATTTCACGATATTTTCAAGTGTTTTCTATGGATGTCTTCCTTTTGTTATATACATTTAAAAACCTACAATCATGCTACAGATTACTCTACCTACAAACTTCTTTACAATACTACAAGAACTACCGGGTGTCTCAGAAAAAAGTAGCCCCTTTTGACTGGAAATAGGAACAAAACGATAAGATATTATTGCTCATCGACTTCACAGCTAAATGTATCAATCTTCAACTTAGATCCACATACCTTGCATTTAGAAATCATACACCAAACATCGGAGATACAAACTTGCAAAGTCAAAATTTACAGTGCACCCGAAACCAGAGGTTTTGACAAATGGCCTAACCATGATTTGTGTCATGGAAATTTTCCAAAGCACCTTTAAACTGTAGTTTTCAGTTCTTTTGCTTTTGAAAAGAATAAAGGACACATATAGGCATGGCCCTGATAAAATGAAAAGGTTTGATTCTTTTCAAAACTAAAACTAATTTTCTTTTGCAAAATGTTATGTGATGTCAAATCATGGCTAGGCCCTTCCTCAAAACCTCTGGTTTCAGGTGCACTCCAAATTTCGACCTTGTGTACTCATATCTTCGGTGTTTGGTGGACGATTTTGAAATGCAAGGTAGTGCATTTAAGTTGAAGATCGACAAATGTAGCTATGAACTCAAACAATCCCGAAATTTTAGGGTTTTGTTTCCTTGTTCGGTCAAAAGGGGGTACCTTTTTGAGACACCCGGTATAATGCGGAGCCACATGCGGAGCAATAGGCTATGACTACCCCATGGCATTAAATGAAAAATAAGAATTCAACTATGTATAATTTTACATAAATGCTACAAACATAAACATTAAATGCTTTACTGAAGAATGTCTACCGTTAGATGTCAGGTTGGGGCTGTAATGACTCAAAAACAAATGAAAAACAAAACAAAAAACTCTTTTTTGTGAGTTTTCATTATCATACCTAATGCAAGACATCTATTGACATCTAATGCGAGACAGGATTTCCAAACAAATAGAAACGTTACTTTAAGAGACATATGGTGGTTGCATACACGTATTTTTTTATAAGAAACTGCCCATAAGAAACTCAACTCTCAGATCGCCGAAAAATTAAGAAACTCCAGTACTGGGAAAATATAAGTTAAGAAACTAGTTATTTTGATAATGGAAATCCTTAACATGTTTTGATTTATTCTCACCTGTTTCCTGTATCATAGTACTCGTAAGGTACTTGAGTAATGTCTAAACATTGGAAATGCTTATAAAACCTTGTTTTGAAATGTTCACGAGGGCACAGGTAGTGAACATGAAGATTGTTATAGACCTCTAAAAAACTCGTAAGAAACTCCGAGTACTCAAAATCTGATAATTTTAAGAAACTTCCAGTACTGGACCAAATTTTTAGTTTCTTATAAAAAAAATACGTGTATGACTACCCCATGGCGTTAAACGTTAAATAAAAAATAAAAATTCAACTAGACTATGTACAATTTTACACAAATGCTACAAACATAAACGATAGATACTTTGCTGAAGAGTGTCTACCGTTAGATGTCAGGTTGGGGCTGTAATGACTCAAAAACAAATGAAAACAAAACAAAAAACTCTTATTTTGTGAGTTTTTATAATCATACCTAATGCGAGACATCTGATGACATCTAATGCGAGACAGGATTTCCAAACAAATAGAAACGTTACACTCATTTTTCATAAGAAACTTAGGTCCGGGGCTGGTAGGCAGTTTCTTAAATTTTTGGGCCATTTTGTTACCAAAAGTTTCTTACGTGTTTCTTATATTTCTAATGGTAGAAGTGTATAGTTAATTTTGCTTTATCTAAAGGGCTCCCAAATTACTTAGTAAGATCTCAAAACAAGTAAATAACATAATTCGCACTCAAAATAATGTCCAAACAGTTGCTATAACTGTACAATGTCAAAACATTAAGTCCGATAGGAAAATTAAAACTGTCTGTACATTTCCAGAGTTTCTTAGCTTTTTCAATTCAGGTAGGGTTGTTTCTTAACTTTCGAAAAATTGAGTCTACCGTTTCTTATAAGCGGTTTCTTATAAAAAAAATGAGTGTACTTTAAGAGACATGGTGGTTGCATATCTTCCTTTTGAACACATCTGATATTTCTTCCATCTGAAATCTTAGGAAGTATCAATTTTGAACATTTTGGACATATTTGAGTATAGGTGAAAAAGACTATAGGTGAAACATCGGTGTGGCGAAAAACACATATCACCTGAAGATGATCGAACTTCAAAACTGATGTTGAACTCATTTGATTTATTGATATGACCCAAAAATATGACAGCACGTGTGGGGTGGAATCTAGTAAAGACGCAAGATTGAGTTCCAAATCTAGTCATATTTCTGCCATAGCAAAAGAAGCATTGACCTTTCAATGACTCGTTAACCTAGCTCAGTGGGGCTCAGTGCTTCGTAGTACACGCCCGCACGCGTAGTTTTCTTATAAGACACTGCTTATAAGAAACACAACTCTTAGATCAACAAAAAGTTAAGAAACACCAGTGCTGGGAAAATAAAACTTAAGAGACTACAGGGCGTCCCAGAAAAATTGTATGACGTTTGATTAAATGTTAGAAAATAACGATACAATTTACAGGCTCCTGGTTAGATAGCCCCGTTCCCAAGATTTTAAATTAATTTTAGACGCCAGAATTTTGCGAATCCGCTAAGAATTAACGAAGTTACAAGCTTTTAAAGTTCAAGTTTGTGGGAAAGCTGAAACCAGACGCCCCTAACTGACTTGTTTTCCTAAAAAGACGTCCTAAAATCGAGATAAAAAAAGACTGTTCAATGTTTTACCTCTCGTCGATATCAAAGCAAACCAAGTAGGACTTCCAAAGATATTTAATTCTTGTATCCGTTGGCAAAATGTACTTAAGAATGCTAAGTATCTAAAAACATGGAATGAAAACTTAATCAACGAGAGAAGGGCCAATTCCAAATTGTGCTGAACAGGATTCCTCCAAGCATCCATAACCTTGATTCTATTTCATGGAAAGCTATTTTATCGAAAGTGCTTTTGAAATTCCATTTGATTTGCTTTGAATATCCGAGATTCTACTTTCACAGAATATGCAATTTAGGGGCATCTGGTTTCAGCTTTCGCACAAACTTGATCTTCGAAAGCTCGTAACTTCGTGAAGCTTCTGGTGTCTAAAATTAATCTAAAATCTTAGCAATATGGTTATTGCACCATGGAGCCTGTTCAGTATTTCAATATTTTTTACATTTAATCAAACGTCGAACAATTTTTTTGGGACACCCTGTATGCATCTGTTTTAATAAAGGGTTCCCTTAGCACACTTTATATCAAGAACTTGAACCAGTACTACCAGTTTTCATATTTCCCTAAAGTGCCTTCTGAGTAATGTAACACAGAAAACAATGGAAAAATTGCGTGCAGGTTTCTTAATTTTTGCTCACTTCTCATTTTAAAAGCTCCTTCTCGAGTTTCTTACTTTTTCATTAAATTGATTTCATGTAAACATATGATTCGTGGTACAAAATTTAAAAATAGCCTTTATGAGTCCGTTATTTAAAGCTATTTTAAAATTGATTTCACAATCTATCAAAATTGAGCACCGCTTTTTGAACCAAGAATTAAAAGAAAGGACAAATTCATTATTAAAAAAAACCTATATACTTGCTAACATCATTTTCATTGACAATAAACTGTCTGTTCAAAAGACATACAAATATACCGGGTGTCCCAAAAAAAAAACGCAACAGATTTGAAAAATTCTACTGCAAACTGTTTCATACTCATTATCCAACAATCATTTTTCTTCAAATCTGCAATAATTAGATTAAATTTTGATATATTTTTCAGTATTTTTGGTGACTTGGTTGCAGAGTTAAAATTCAGCAATCTTCAAACTTGCCCCCCAGGTCAAAACCAGAGCTGCTGCATTAACAATGATGAATCATAATGTCAAATTGTAAAACATGACAATCCCTGCAATTAGGAAAAAGTCCTGAAATTTGTTTATATGTTTTCAAATTTAAAAGATTTGCTAGCAAAATATGTTGAACTGTTCAGTCGATCTATGAAAAGTTCACAAAATACGTGTATTCTACCATATCTATGATAAATCTTTCCCAATAAAGCAAATTTGACATTCCTTCAAAACCCTAAATAGTTTTACATTTCATTGGGTAAAAGATGCAAGGGCAAAGAAGTTTCGAAAAAATTCTGAATGTTTCAGCAATGTTCTTGAGAAAAATATTGATTTTCTTTTAAGCTTCCAAATACGAAGCTTCCAAATGCAAAACTAAAAAGTCCAAAACTTTGTGGATTTTAACATGCATCTTTCTCGAAACGACCAGGAAAGCTTAGCTCTGCTACTTTGCAAATTTTAGCAAATTTTGCAAGCTTAAAAATGTCACCTCGAAAACTTGAAAACCACACCTAAAGAAAGAAAAGACTTTTTCACAACTTCAATGCTCAATACCCCACACCCTATCAAAATCAACATTTAAAGACAAATGACGGATATATAGCGCCTAAAGGCTATATTTAGATTGCCCAGGCCCCTGATTTAAATCACCTTATATATCCGTCATTTGTCTTTAAAGAAACTTGTTTAAAGTTATTTGGAGGCATATCAAAGTTGCATAATTTTCTATGAGACAAACAGCCAAATCAACCTACCGGGTGTCCCAGAAAATGTGTACGGATTTGGTGGATTCAAGCAGGGATGGCGCCAGCGGGGGGTGCTAGGGGGGCAGGAGCCCCCCAAAATTTCACTCAGCCCCCCCATCGGCACTTAAATTTTCGACAATTTCTGCGCACTGTCGGCATTTTCATTTCTTAAACCTTTAGATTTCTTTGCTGCGTTGTCATCTCAGTGAACTTGAATTGAACTCGTTCATAAAAAATTTCCCACTGTCGGCACTCTGGCAGTATTTGCCCCCCTAGCATTTCTTCCCTGGCGCCATCTCTGGATTCAAGTGATTTGAATTTAGGTTCAATCAATATCTAATCTTTCTAAAATTGTTCCTCGATAGTTAACTTGAACATAGATTCCTCGTTTGTTGATATTGGTACTTTCAGGGCAGAAATATCAATCCTGAAAGCGCAAATTTGCCTCTTCCTACAAACCAGAGCTTTGGCCTCTTGGCATAGGCACAGCATATAAATCAAAGATAGCCTCGATAAGATTTGAAAAATAATAAATTTTGCGTTATCCTCTTTTGCAGAAGTCACCCCCAGTCACCCATTGGGAAGTTACTTAATTTTTCATTAATTTTAGTTCTTGATTTTGATGTGCTTCAGGGACTTGCTTAGGCCAAAAGACCAAAGCTCTAGTTTGGAGGTTGACGCAAATTTGAGCTTTCAAGATTGATATTTCTGCTCTCAACGCACGAATACCTACAAACGAGGTATCTGTGTTCAAGTTAACTATTGAGGAAACTTTGAGAGTGTTTTTGGCCATTGATTAAATCTAAATGCACATTGCTAGAGTCAACCAAGTCTGTATACTTTTTTCGGACAGCAGTAAAATGTCTGTAGTAAAATGTCTCCACTATGACTAGCAGTTTCATAATCATGCTTACAAGTTTCTTTTGCTTGAAATTTAATTTTGACCCGGGTTTTAAGGCTTCAGTAAGACTCAAAGTTATATGTTTGCAATTTTTCGCTCGTTCTGTGATCAGGAGCAATCGAATCAATACTGATTCAAAAGAAATTGACAATCATTTCGAAATCTGCATGAATGGATGTTGAGGCTTGATGAGGGCTTGATAAATCAAACTGCTCGCATGTCTACACAAGGAATATGAAAGAAACATGGAGCAGCTTCTAATAAAACCATCTAAGAAGACTGAAGGGTCTCTATGAGAAACGAGCTAAGAACACAACATAACTCAATGCAAAAACAGACGATGATTGGGCCGATTAGCTACCAGACTTTGCACAAGAATCTTCCAAAGTTGCTACGACAAGAAATTCGTCTTGTGCTAACTAGACTAGGTCTTCGCTAGGCTTTATGTTTTAAAGGGAGAAGGCCATCAAAATCTCTTGATAACTAGTGCATTGAAACTAATGCAATTAACCAAAGTCTGTGTAAATTTAATTTTTGTTCGTTGTAGATGACGCTTCGTATACCGGTTGAGGTAAAAAACGAGGGGTGAATCACCTTTACCAGGGGTGGAACCGTTAAGAAACTCGTAAGTGATTCTGAGCACTTATATCTGATACTTTTTAGGATCTTTCAGTACTGGCTCAAGCTCTTAATTTCGTTTCGCATATCTCCTTTTTCATACGTTGCACTTTATAAAGATGGAGCAGCTCTTAAATTCTTGCTTTTAGATTAAACATTTGAGCCGAAGATTCATTTCAAGAAAAGTGTTTAAGTTTGCGACCTGTCCATGAAGGTCTAGGCTTAAGTTAAACGTCCCATTTCGTAAAAGTAACACAAGCCAAAAATGTCTATCTTACCTAGGGCCAAAAATATGGAATGATCTAGCATCTGATTGTAACCCACAGACAATATCAATACGTTTAAACACAAGATCAAAGACAATTTTTCAAAAATATACAGAGAGAGGAAGATATATGTGTACTGCTGACACCTCATATGCTCTCTTACATACACTCATGATTCGGCCCTACTAATTATATTTCATCAAAAAGCACTTTAAAGTTCATACTTCCTGTTCATGTTTTATTTGTTTTAATTCTCTTTCTGAAAATCTTACATTTTCCGTTTAAAAAAGCAGCTCCGAGGGGACCATTATATAAATAAGGTAAATTCGACCTTTTTATGATATCCCTGCCACTACAGTTAGGGGTATTGTTAAAAGTACTTATATAATTTGTATTAAAATTGTACTTTATCTGTCTAGCTTTAGCTTTTAACACATTCTACATGTTTAATTAAGTGGCAAATTGATACATACATACCGGGTGTCCCAAAAAAGTACTCCTGTTTAAAGAATCACCAAAAATTTATCATCAAACCTTTCACAAAAATTGTTTTTTGAATTGCTTTTTCAAAGACCCAAAAATATTCACACAAGATAAAATGTCTTCTTTTGGTGTAGCAAGGTAGAAAAATTACACGTTGAAAAACCTTATTTTGAGCTATAGTTTTTAAGCAAAATACTCAATCTTGCCCAAATACTCAATCTTGCCTAAGAGTCACATTTTTTAGATTTTATATCATCATTGAAGTCTCCAATGATAGTGTGCATTCATTTCTCTCATTTATGACCAAACTAATTTTACATGCACAAAGAAATTGATCTGGCAATCACCAGTGCTTTTGTACAGTATGATTCAGAACCAGGTAGCCCTAGCAAGAGCTAAATTTGCTATTTTTTTTAACTAATTACAAGATCAGCTATGTGTTGAAAAATAATTTGGTCCTGGATCTACTTGTGAAAAGAACAAAATTGAAGATCGGCTATGTAATCAAACTTTGATGAACTTTGAAACGGGAGTACTTTTTTGGGACACCCGGTACACGAATGTGTCGTCTAACTCGGTTTAGCTATCCTGCAAATTACATTGTAAATTGCACCTACGCATTTTTTATAAACCAACTAGTACATCAGATACTAACTTTTATCTAAAAAGCCAAATCTACTGATCAAACCAATAACCTTTTTGTAGTAAAAAAGTGAAAACTTGAGAAACTTTTGCAGTAAATTTTTAGGATGATCAACGCTGCATATGAACCACATGTACGGCATTTGGGTGACAAAATTTAGCACTAGCTATACGTGTCTTCACAACGAACTCTTTTTGCGAGAGGTAGAAATCTTAGATTACCAAAAAGTGAAGGAAGCCTTCAGCAATTTATTTGAGAGACTTGTTTTTTCATTTGACTTGGAAATCAACACTTTATTTTCTCATCTTTCTTGTACGGTATTTATTCTGTGTAAAATTTGTTTTCCTCTTCTATGAATACCTAAACAAATGCATACGGTAATTAATATTCAAGAAACTTATAAGAGTATCAAAGTTCGTAAAGAGACCTTTAAGAAGTTGTCAAGAAACTTTTAATGCTCAAAAATAAGGACATTATTTGGAAATTAACGTGCTCAGTTTCTTGAAAAAACATGGTGCAGCATTAATACTGCAAAATGAACAAAAATCGAAACAGTGTATCCGAGGGGCATATCACTTCCAAAAAATCTCGTACACCTTTGTCAAAAATCCTTTCGTTTTCAAGAAAAATCTATCAAAAATCCATAAAAATTCTTTCCTTCTGAAAAACTCTCGTAGGCTTTTCGAATGACTGGAATACCTTGCCTCGATTCCATAACTTATAGTGCAAATGTATTTCCCCTTGGCCCCAGATGCTCGTAATTATCGGACAGAATGTTTACGCCATACGGACAACTATAAGCTAGCTTGTCATGCCCCCCATTGCCTCAAGATTGATTCCGTTCGTACAGCTTTCATTCAAAAACAGCGATCAGTTTACATTGATTTATGGCCTTTTGACTGCTTCTCTTCATCTTGCCATAAATACTCGACCGCAATGGTGGGAATCTCTGTATCTCTCGTATAAGCTCTTGGATAAGGCACAGTTCTTAGCCGTTTTCCAACAAAAGCCATCTTGAACCACAACATGTGTGCTATCCATGTATTATCTCTCACACACACGGAGGCCATGTTTTAGGAGTGGCTTGTCCAGATTTTTAGTTTGTTTTGGTGGTGGTTGTCCGTGAAATTTAAGTTTAGAAATAATAAGGAATTTGAACCTTGGGAAAGAGAATGTTCCCTGCCTTCCTTGAAATTGGAGCTATCTATTTTACGTAAGAAACTCTGGAAGATAGGTATGACTATGTATTTTGCGAAAAGGTTCAAGACCAGATATTTTAGCCTGTTGTAGCTGAAGTTACCCAAGGCAAGGTGTTTTTACACGATCTGGAAAGGCTCAGGCTAACGCTAAGACTTCTCTCCAAAACATAGACTATACACGTATCTTTTTAAATAAGAAATTTGGAAGCTTCTTAATTCAACATCATGAAAATTTCGCATTTTGGTACTAAACGACTAAACGTTTCTGACTTTGTTTCTTATTTTTCAAATACATGAATTATCTGTGGTATCTAACACTGCTGCAAATATGTTTCTTGGCGTCCAAAACATCACATAGCAAATGAACAGCCGTTCTATTTATTATGGTCCAAACATAAACGGTTAGTTAACATTGCTCAAGATAAATGGATCAACGATATATTTGCAATAATATCCCTATAAAAGTTTCTTAATACTTCTCAGACATACCTAGTCAGGGACGTAGGTAGCATCTCTAACTTGAGGGGGGGGGGCACGACACTTCAAGGGCACTTTTTTCATTAAGCTAAAGGGGCACTTCAAGAAAACAATCAAAATGGGCACTCCTTTCTTCATTGATCAAAATCTTGAGGGGGTATGTGCTCCCAGTGCCCCCCCCCCCCGGTTCCTACGTCTCTATACCTAGTACTCGAGTGTCTTAAAATCCTGGCCATCTTAGCAGTATTTTCTCATAAACCAGTTTTTAATGCACATGTACAAATCTGTATTAGTCGAGGTCTAGCCTGCTGATTACACTAACTAAACCCCAACATAACAGCTTTGCAATGAGCACTCCACAAACGCTCTGCGCCCGTTGATAGATCACTCTTCAAGATATGTATAATGCTCTCGTACTTATTGAGGCGTCTGACCCCTTGATCAAACTTTAATGTATAATGCTCTTGTACTTATTGAGGCGTCTGACCCCTCGATCAAACTTTAATGTTTGAGCTACTTGTAGCAAGTCCATGTTTGAGCATAGAGAAATGCTAAGAATTCCTGGGCAGGTGGCATGGTTTATTTGTTTTCTCGGGATCAACAACGTACAAAGAGAGCAATAGAAAACGAAAATCTAGCATGTGGTGCTAAGATAACAGATAAGGGTCGAGCTGCACAGTGCAGTTCTTTGCTTTGCAGGATCAAGGTGGAAGAAACGTGGACGAGAAGGGAAGTAAAGTTAAGAGAGGGCACTTGGACGCTGGTTGAGCTTTTCCGAGGGGCGTATCACTTTGTAGAAATCTCGTAAACCTTTAGCAAAAGTCCTTTCGTTTTCAAGAAAAATCCCTTAAAATCCTATTGTTTTAAAAAATCTTGTACGCCTTTTCACAGTAGTGATACACCCCTCGAGCTTTTCAACCTTCTACAAAGTCAATTCCAAAAGTTTTGGTGTGGTAGCAAATCGCTTACACATAGAAGTAGCGTCAGGAAAGACCAGAATTTGCCAAAATAACTCCACAAAAACTCGTTAAAAAAGCTTACTTAAAAGGTATATGGTAAGCTTTTAGCTTTCACGGATATCCCGACTAGCTACTCTCAGATTGCCTGGGACTATTGGAGTTTCTTTCTTAGATGGTTGAATGACCAAGACACAGAACCACAACGTTTGGATCAGGAATAAAAATAGAACTTGCTTTTAACCTGCAGAACAAAAACCCCAAGCCACGTGTGGGTCTACTAGGCCTATCTAGCACACTTTATTATGATGTCAGTCTTGTAGAGAAGAAACAGTGCATCTTCTGCTTGCTTCTCTCAGGTGAGAGATATGTTGCAGAAAATGACGATATCGAACCCTAATAGGCTATGCGGTGTGTACCGACCGGTCGGTGCTCAATTCGTTTCAAAAACTTCACTGATGTGCCTGATCTAAAAGTTAGGCTAGCCATTTGCTTCCCAAGGATTCTAACTGCAAAAATCAAGCTGTACTTACGATAGAATTTGTGGTGCACATGCACAAAACGAGGAGGAGCAACGTTGTTACTACGATTGTGGAGGCCATACTTTATGTTGTTGCTTGACGATCAGCTGAAAAAGAGGGCCATTTTGAATTTGCAAGGCTTCTTATATTGGCCAGGGATATCCCCTCGAGGATTCCCACATTGACGAACTGTGACAGCTAACATCTTCGCATCTTTCCGAGTTTAGAAACATTCAAATATCTTTCTTTGCATCTTCCAGTGGACTTCAGCATTCACAGCATTTGTAAAAAGCATCGCAGCTATTTTTGTTCATCTCCTCTGCTCGGTTTCGCTTATTTTCCTTCGAAATAGGAAATAAATCCCTTTGTTGGTCTTGTAAACAAATTACAATGGTACGTCTTTGATCTTTTCTCAACAACCCCAAGTGGTCGGGCAAGACCTGGGCAAGACCAAGCTTGCCAGCGAAAGATTTTGCAATCATCATGGAAACGAGATTGCGGACAGAGACGGGGGATGAGGCGACGGCCGACGGACTGTGATCAGAAACAAGGAAAGGAATATCACTGATTGGTCAAATTGTGACTGATGTGGCAGTGGGCCTCCGCCTGGAAAAGGGGCATTGTTCTCACAATCCTGGCAGTCCAATCACCATCGACGATCATGAACGCATCCTTATCATAAACCATAGTAGGACTATGAAATTTACGCCCATGGTACCAATATTAACAACCCCTGTAACACAACAGATTTTTTCTATCTAAATCGTCAGCTGCAGTAGTTTTTGTTGGGGGGTAATGGGGGAGGCAATAAGCTCGCTCAAGATCATGATAAATACGAATTTTTAAAATGTTATTCTTCATAATACCATACCCTTTCCACCACAAGTTCACTGCATGTAGTTGCTGACGTTCTGAGCGACTAAAGGAGAGTGGAATATTTCGTAGGCAGCTGTCCTTGAGTTGAAAGTCTCCCCCTATGGTTTACCTCAAATCCTCAAATGAAACAAATTGAACACATCTTTGGAACACATCTGAAAACTGAACACAAAAGAGCTTACTGGCGGGTTCGCACGATTCAAATTGAATGCCAGTGCCTGCTATACCATTTTTTGCATTTATTAGGCGCTTCTCGTGACCAGATAAATATTTCTCTTCACCTAATCCAGTTTTGTTCACTCAAAGCCAAAGGAAAGCAACAGTCGGTTTGTTTACCATTGTGTGGTGGCCTAATTGCGCTTCCAGAGCCTTGAGCTCCACACTTTTAGTATCATTTTGCCTAGTGCCCAGGCCTCCAGAGACAAAATGACGTGATCACACCAACGCCACAGATTTCCTTATGTTTTAGCAGTCAGACATGTTTACTTCTAACGCAAGATATCAAGGAGTGCACTAAAAATTTAAATGATACGATTTACCATCTTTAGTCTTGAGGTTTCTGTTTCTATATTTCATTTTTCCACAAGTTCCACTTTTCTTTTTATACAAGGTGTCCCAAGAAAATTGTGCCCCGTTTACCCAAGGATTGCAGCAAAAGGGCAAAAGATTCTCGCCAAACTTTTCAATGATGTTGTTCTTCGGATGTTCAAATAAAGTTTGTTGCCATCCCCGTAACATCCGATGAAAAATGATGGAGCTATGACCTTCAGAAGGCCAAATTTGCATGATGACTCAAAACCAGCGTTCGGTCATTTTGCCTTCCTTTTTTGCAGTGATAATTATCTCCACGTGAGGTAAGAAATAATTTCTGTGAGGTCAGAAATAGTGGAACTCTCTGAGGATTATCGGAATTTTCATGAAAATTATGACATTAAAGGGTGCTGTTTCAATTTCAATCCATGAAGCTATTTATTGCTGCAAAATAGTAAGACGAAATGGCCGACCTCTGGTTTCAGTGATCGGGCAAATTTGGTCTCCTGAAGGTCATTGCTCCATCATTTTTCAACGGATTTTCATAGGAATGGTAGCAAACTTTAATTGAACATCTGAAGAGCGCCATCATGCAAAGGTTTGGCATGAATCTTTTGCCGTTTTGTCGCAATCTTCAGACAAACGGGGCACAAACTTTTGGGACACGCTGTATATTCATAAAATGTTACATAACATGTTACCTACTATACTTTCTAATTACTATACTAGAATACAACACTACAGGTATGATACCACAGGCAGTAAAAGACACTGACTCCGCCCGTGGTCAATAATATAGAGACATGCAAATAAATGAAGGTTAAGTAAAACAACTACAAAAAGCTACACATACAATTAACTACTGATAAATACTGGGAACTGCTTCACATTTGATGTAAGGCCAGCATAGGCGCACGATGGCACAAGTTCCACTCACTCAGGTTTAGGCCATTCATTTTCTTGCTTTTATCAAATGCTTCTTTCTCTTGGCTAAGTTCAATTTTGTTCACTCAAAGCTCAGGGAAAGCAACAGTCGACTTGTTTGCAGGGGTGGCGCCAGAAATCTTCCGACAAAGGGGCTGGAGCTTCCGACAGGGGGGCTAAAATGGCTAAAAGATGCTGTTTTCGTACGTTACTTTACCATATTTCCTCCGACAAGAACCCAAAATTTCCTCCGACGGGGGCTAGATGCTTCCGACGGTGAGGCTGTAGCCTCCCTAGCTCTCCCATGTCGCCACCCCTGCTTATGTTTGCCACAGCTTGGTCACCTAACTGTGAGTCTAGAGGTATGGGCCCCACACATTTAACGTCATTCTGCCTAATTTTTGATACTTGCACAATTATTGTATCAAAATCAAATGTGAATATTTCTTGAAATCGTATAAATAATACCAAAATAATTTGAAATTATCGTAGGATAGATGGGGCTCTCTCCTCAATTAGTTTACATATTGAGAGAGCTCCTTCTTAATTCCCTACAATATATCTCGTTTCACTGTATTTGTATATTGTACTCATTTTCTGTATCAATGTGTTAATTTTCTGTGATATAGTCTTATTTCCTTGTAGTTTAGTTCTTTGTTGGTATAGTAAACTATAAATCGTATGTAGTGAGCTTAAAATATCTGAAACTGAACTGAAACTGAATAAACTTTGCACAAAACGTTGCTATCTTTTGTCATTTCTCTCTCAGTTCTGTTTCCTTTAGGCCCTTGATGCTGCAAATCGAAGGAGAAGCGACAAAAACAAACAACGTTGTGATGCACAGTTTACTGATCTTTTCCAACCAAATTGATCAGCAGAGATGCAGATAAGAGAACTGGGCAAGGGTACGAAGTTCCGTATTCTTAATCTTTCCTTCCCAAAACAATCGGTGCTGATTCAAGTTCTTCTTGTGTTATCCAATCCACCTCAGTTTGTTTACCACAGCAGCTGTACGTCCAAAGAGGCGTGGGCTCTACTCTTTTCGCGCCATTCTGCCTTGTGTCCAGGTTCCTAGGGACGCAATAAGTTATCACGCTGCAGTTTGACTTTGATGTTTGTTGTTTTGCCATTTTGCAGCAAATTAGTGCACCTTTACTGCCAAAGGAGAAAACGTGCACAAAAAGTTTTTATTACATGAATGATGATTCGTTTCTCTTGGGATAAGTTTGCATCTTTGATGTTCATTTTTTCAACAAGTTTGGCTCATTCCAGGCTCGACTTCATCGTTCCAGAAATTACAACCAAACACTACAGGTTGTCTTAAAATATCTTGTAAATATCCGCTGAATATTCACTTTTATGACCATTCTTACATTTACGACTGATCAAACTAATAAACAAGTTAATTTGGAAATCATCAGTGCTCTTTACAGTGTGCTTCAAAACTTATAAAAGCAGCCATATTTGCTAATTTTAAACCCAATCACGTGATCGATTACGTATGCCTGGAAAAATAACTTGATACTTGTCAAAAGTAGAAATTTGAAGATCGGGCCATGTTATGAAATTATGGTGATGTTGTAAACAGGAGTATTTTATGGGACACTGGTAGTATGAATTAGAATCATTCCAATAGTATCTTGTTTCGCTCCCCCTGCATACTTGTCGCTACAACAGGGCTGAGTTGCCGTTTTCAGAAGCAAGCGTACAACCCAAGTGGTACGGACATACTCAACTGAAGCGATATCAACAACAACAACAACAGCGAAAGTTAGATGGACTTACGTCATGAGTCTAAGTATGAATGAATGACGAATCGATCATTCGAATAGGTCGAATTTAGAGCATTTAACCTGCCTTTTTGTGCTTCTGCCAACTGATTAGAGAGTCTGTTGTTCGCGGTTGGAGGCTGTTCGTCATAGTTTTGCGTCTCTAACAATTGTTTTGCCCATATTTGTTTTCACATGACATAATCAACCTGACTAGATTAACCAGTGCTTTGTGTCCTAGAAAATATTGGACACATCTATGTATCAAAATATGAATACCAACGAAACTCATATCGCCTGCTGTTTACTTATCAATTGGAAAATCAGACGGTTGCCACATTTCAAGAGCAAAAGCTACGAAAACTCTCTTGAAAGAGTACTGCAGCAAAAAGGTAAGTCTAGTTTCAACACAATTTGATATTAACATGATTAAATTTAAAAGTATACATACATTTCAACCAAGGAAATTACCAGCTTTGATCACATTTTTTCTTATGACTGGTGTCGGCGGTGGTAATCGGACGGCTGTGGTAATCGGACACTTGCGGAAATAACTCGAAAACCAAATGAAAAGTACGTTACAAATGAAATCCATCAAAGAGGGTATTTCTTGGTACTGAAACCTAACATTATAGATACTCAACAACTTCAAGAAAAGCCTTCCTGAATGTAAAACACGCTAAAGAAGTTTCTTTCGTTGTGCTTGGCAGTGAAGAAGTTGTCGTTGCGAATATCACACCCCAGATTCAAAAACTCTGAATCAATTCCAGGAAGAAGCAAAAATCTTAAATAATCTCTTAACTTGGATGTCTAGCATGTAAATAACGCATTGCATTGTGCCAAAGCCATAAACAGTTTCACTGAAGGGAGGCCAGCGGCAGCGGATACCATATCGAATGATCTTAAAAGTTCATGGCGGTGGTTCTCGGACATCAATCAAATAAATCAGTTGTTTGTTTGGGAGCATGAATAAAGGTCGGATTTGAAATGTGATTTGGATTTTGATATTTCATTCACAAATATCTATACACACATCAATCGAAAATAGTAATGAGATCAAAACAACATTTTTCTAATGCATCTCCTAACTTTTAGATTATTTTTATGTGTACCGAGAGCTCTCCAGAATGGCATTACGAGGACCGACAGTCAAACCATTGTTTCTGCATTTAAGAATGGAAAAACAAGTAAAATGAAGCAAAAGAGTTTGTAGACGAAATACTTGCCGAATATAAGCAGAAAGATAATTTTCTTGGCACATTCTGCATTGTGAACCTACTGTCCAAAAACCTATGCCACTGTCCGAAAACCACCGCCAAGATCAGTCTCAAAAACATCGTTGTCAAAGAAAAGCAGGCAAAGTAAAAAACCAAAACAATTTGGGAAAATATGTCCAAATACCTGTC
>REGL01000199.1:319223-332502 GCA_004194395.1 Aurelia aurita complex sp. Pacific | reverse complement strand
CATAAACAAGGGTGGGGTTTCGCTGAGATTCGCAAAAAATGGTTAAAATGGGCAGTTTTCCGCCAAAATTTATCATAAAAGTGGGTATCAAACGCAAATTTGGGTAATTAGAAGAGGGTAGCTTTCTAAAAACAGGGTGGCGGACCCCCATCCATCCTCAAGTCATGTACCCCCCCCGGGGGCTCACTACCAAGTAAAGATAAGTTAAAAACAGAAAAATAATTGGTTAAGGTGGTTCGCTACTGATAAATTTCACAGGGATTATCGCTCATGATATGATCAGTGTACCAGGTGAGTAGCAATCCCCGTTCGTTTGAAATGCCACAGCTTCCTTGATATCAAGACAATGACATTGGCAAATATATCATTTCAAGGCAGACATCTTCAAATCTACTCTGATATTTACCTGATGGAAATCAGAGACTCCGTTCTGAAATTATCAGGGGTTTCAAAACAGGCCTAAAATCAAGACAACATTTTCGAAATATTTATGCTTTACAGCTAGCTCGTTCCACAAGGACCCTCTAGTTACGCTCATCTTATTGAGTTGAATTGCTGTTGTTGTTGTTCCTCTTGGGGGGATGAAATCGCCCGGAATAATGTTTTCATGCTCCCAGATAGTGAAACTTCATCCGCCCAAAGCAAAGGAATAACACGTGCAAAGGCATGTAAAAGTCATTGCTGTAAGGCAGAACATTTTTGTCGTGATTTTGGGTCTGTTTCAAACGTTTCTTGAAGGGGCTTGCTTGAGGAATTTTTCATAGTTTCAAAACGGAGGAGGAGCGTATATCAGTCATGTAAACTTTAAAATCTATTCAAGCATGTTGACCATTAAATGCTATACTTGCCAATATCATTCCCTTGATATCGAGAGAGCAGTGACCTACCAAACAGGAATTGTTTTTATTGACTCTCCCGGTCTAAGGTTTCACGTATATTTTGAACGTGAGGACTTTCCGGAGTATATGTGTTGCACCATATGGTTACACGCTGCCTACTGCCTACATTAAGTACAAAAATTTTCGGCGGATAAAATTTCGGACAATAAACTTCGGCGAAAATATTTTCGGACACATTTTTGGTATTTCGGACAAATAAATTTTCGGACAAAATTTTTGACTAGTCTTTGGATCATTTATGCAATATCACAGCAGCTTATAAATTTATTGAAACAAAACACCTTCATAAAGTTTGGAATAGAGCCGTAGCATGTTCTAAAGTCCCTTCTAACATAAAATTTTCTAAAATAGAATAGCAAAAAATTCACCGATTTTCTTGTTTCTATTCGTATTCGTCAATTTTTTGTATACTTGCTTCAAATTGTAGTTGGTTGTCATAGGCAGTTTAAATCTGCAAAAGGGTCTTCTTGTTCTATGTCGTTTTAATAGCATCATCAATTTTGGCCATTTTGATATGAATTCTTTTCGAATTACATCAGCAATAGTGAGAGCATGTAAATTGTGATAGCAGACGAAGAGGACTTTGTTGTTACTTGTTCTAACCATAAGTTCTGACTATGACAATAATATTGGATTGGAACAGTATTTTTCAAAAACTTTGCATGTTTACAATAACCTTTCGTGACATGCTGGAGATTCGATTTGAGATTTCTTGTCTTGGTTCTTATTTTGGGCATTAAATTCATACTACGCATGCGCATATATATGCAAAAATTTTCGGCGTGACAAATTTTCGGACAACTACATATTTCGTACAAATAAATTTTCGGACAAGTCTTTGTCCGAAAGTTTGTCACGCCGAAAATTTTTGCACTTAATGTAATTGCTCTGTACAACCATCGTTAATTCCCATAGCAAGACGAACTGCAGGCATGGCTAATATTTGTTCATGTCTGGAATGCAGGCTACGCTGTCTGAAGTTTCTGAACTCAACTTTCCTTATGACCGTGTTTCCATTCATTGAATCCATCAATAAGCAACTGTCTGGATTCTATTGTGATTTGATTCAACCAGCATGCCATATTTTGGCTATGTTGTTGCTGCGTGGCCTTGTAGCTGCGACTTTCATGGCCCTTGAAAAGGCGACAACACAGACCAACAAAGAAATGGCACGAGCAAGGCATGCTGGTAGAGCCTTTAACTCACTGCTTTTCTGGAGGGGAAGGCCCCTTGAAAAACAGTTTTTGCTGAAGGGCAGTCTCCCTTAAAAGAATGAAAGATGAAAATTTGAAAAAGACCCGTTCTTAGGCCACAATATTCAAGCGCGGTAAAAGTTTGAAAGTTTAACCGGCCATAACAAACGACATCAAGAAAAGGAAGACAGCGAACCAGGATATGAATGATATTAATGAAGACAAACAAGGGAACTAACGAAATTTAGTTATTTAGGCTCACAAATCGTGTCCACAATAGATAGATACACGATTTGTGCCTCTACGGTAGACAGAAAATGGTAGGTATGGCAGATAGGTAATGTAGATGTCCCATGGCAGATGGAGAAGGACCATGGGATCAAATGCTGAGGGGCTAATCACTTTCAAACAATTTCGAGCAATTTTGCCAAAAAGCTTGGCAAGAAAAATAATACTTTCACTTTCATTGAAAAATCTTGAATGCTGTTTTGGTTCCCGCCCTCGGCACCAAAGTCATAAAAATTGTTGTTCGTTTTAATGAGGGTTTCCCCCAGTTCTCTCTCTGGCTGCGTCTCACGGTCGTAAGTCTAAGATTTGACCATAGACTCACGCCATTGCAAAATCTCGAACAGACAAGAGATTTTGCACTGCTGAACGGATAACACTATATTGCAGAGTGGCATTTATGTGGGATTAATTAGGAAAAGCACTACTTTTGGCTTAACGAGGGCGAAAATGAATTATATTTGGCAGATCAATAGAAATTTGATATAAGACATATCACATATCACCAACAGAAGAAAACAGAGAATAAAAGACAATAAACATCTCATGTGATGAGAAATGAACTTTGAAACAAACAGGATAAGGAAATCAACGTTTATTTGAAAGTCTTCCTTTCTGGTTGCAGGGTGGAGTTTTTTCCGCGAATCAAAGAATTTATCTCCTTGAAGAAGGAAAGAGCAGGATATTCGTAACACCAAGGGCTGTCAGAACGACCTAGAGCTCTCCGGGAAAGACGTCGATTTACACTGCATAATGATTATAAAGCTATAGCAAAGAAGGCACCATTGGTCGTGTTAGGACGGAAAACGTGAGATAAACAACGGGAGCAGACTGGGCACATCCCTGCAGAAAATTATACCGGATATTTGGACTTCATTGCTTGTGGAAAACTGAGTGAAAACAGATAGTTCTTCATCGAAGGTTGGTTTAAAGACTAAATAACAGTTGTTTTGCGTTGATTTTGCGCGAAGAAACTCTGGGAAAAGGCTCTTGGATAATCCTCAAGCAAAAATATACTAAAAGTCAGGAGTTTATCGTGCGTGCGAGGTTCTGTAGTTTCTCGTGAAAGGGTGGACAAGGATACAGTCATTTGCTCATCAGTTTGCAGAAGATACAGTCGTTTGATGTCGAACTTGGGAGGAAAGAGTCTAGACACAGGCCCCAGGAAATCCTGAAGAAAATTGTCAGGAAACTGGAGTTCATCGCTTGTGGGAGACTGAAAACTTGTGTTTTCTTGATAGACTAGAAGAGGATAGAGCAATTTGTTGTTCCGTGGTTTGTGGATAAGACAGCGTCGTTTGATGTTGAGCTTGTGAGAAAGAATTCGCAGCACAGGCCCCAGGACATCCTGAAGAAAACTGTGCTGGAAATTGGAGGATATCTCCCCGATATCTCTCGTGGAGAGACTGAAAACTTGCAATTTTTAGAAGATACAATCGTTAACGGTTGAACTTGTGAGGAAGAAATTAAGGAAATTTGGAATTTACCTCTCGTGGGATTACAATTCTAATAGTATAGCCATTCGAAACTGGCACTTTTTCGTAAAGGAGTTGCGGAGGAGACCACAGAATCTAAATTCAAGGCTTCGGTGAAGGAAATTTGAAGTTTATCACCCATGAGAATGATCGTGACGTGAAAGAAATTTGAAAGAAGAAAGCCCTGAAGAAGAGAGAGCTTGCTTGGTAGTTGCGTTTATGACTGTATTTCGCAAGGTGCTGATTGTGTTACTCTTGCAGGAATTATGAACGTGTGAAGAGAAATTTGTGAAAGAGATTAAGGAGGTGTTACTCAAGTGCACCTTGCCTTTGTTATGATCATAGCAAGAAGTCGCCGAATTCTGTTAGGGTACAGAACTGCTTGAAAATCTTGCGCAACCTGAAAAAACTTTTCTGCAAAAGCCGGCTCGTTTCCAGGGCAATTTTCAGCTTCTTGAAGAAACAGAACTGGTTTTAACATCTGCAAAAAGGAGTGAATGCAAAGGTTCTTGAGCAAAATTTGAATTTATGGGCGCTGTCTCATAATTGGAGTGAAATTAATGTGATCAATGAATTCAAACAGGGAGTTTTATTGTTAATAGCTAAATTACAATTGTCTAAGCATTAATTATTCAAGGCAACGCGTGACAGGCAGGTCTAGGAGTGAAGGAACCTTTGGTGCAGCAAGCTTGCAAAGTTGTCGACCGTGTTATATTACAACATGAGCGGAGGGGACGCAGAAAGAAACGATATTGCAACATCAAGAACATCAAGAATACAAGAAAGCAATGTTGGCTTGGTTCTTGTAAAATCAGTTCTTGGATGTGCACCTGTTGTCCTTAGTCGCGATGAACTAGCGACTCTCCCTTATACAGCTGTCGTCAAACCTGCTGAGGACTTGGAAACTCGTAGTCAACTTGAAAACTGTGAGGGATGCCAATCGGACAAACTGAAAGAACAGGAAAGAACAACCGAAAGGACATCCATACCGAAGGATACGGGCAGCACAGAAGAGGCTACCGTTTGTGAAAACACGGATGATACCGTAATATGCAATCTGGCTGCAACGAGTGAAGAGGATTTTAACGACAGCAATGAAAGCTCACGAAAGACTCATAGTTCTCAAAGTTCGCGTTCTTTTCGCATCCCTCGACGTACGTCAAATATTATAACGTGCAAACCGCGCTCTGAAAGCCTGCCATTTTGCTTCAAATCGTTGTCGTTCACAGAGTTAACATCGCCGGTGTATACAAATAAGAACATTATTGAAATCGTATCGAACTATCAAGTACCGGCAAATCAACACCTGTCTTCACAGACGAAATTAAGCATTGGGAATGTCATCAGAAGTCAAGCCCCTATGACGCCTCCTCCGTCTTACAGGAGCCTTACGAAACAGAATCTAATGGATGTGCCACCGTTGTATGAAATTGTTACTGGTTTGAGTCTCAATGTAGCGATGGTAAGTTAAGTTTCGTATTGTTGACTGCCTCTTTTTCTGTTTATGGACACAACCCTACAACAGGCAAATTGATACGTTTATGTAAGGTCTTCAAACGAAATAGAAGTTGATGGGTATACCACCGTTGTATGAAATTGTTACTGGTTTGAGTCTCAATGTAGCGATGGTAAGTTAAGTTTCGTATTGTTGGCTGCCTCTTTTTCTGTTTATGGACACAACCCTACAACAGACAAATTGATACGTTTATGTAAGGTCTTCAAACGAAATAGAAGTTGATGGGTATACCACCGTTGTATGAAATTGTTACTGGTTTGAGTCTGAATGTAGCAATGGTAAGTTAAGTTTCGAATTGTTGGCTGCCTCTTTTTCTGTTTATGGACACAACCCTACAACAGACAAATTGATACGTTTATGTAAGGTCTTCAAACGAAATAGAAGTTGATGGGTATACCACCGTTGTATGAAATTGTTACTGGTTAGAGTCTGAATGTAGCAATGGTAAGTTAAGTTTCGTATTGTTGGCTGCCTCTTTTTCTGTTTATGGACACAACCCTACAACAGACAAATTGATACGTTTATGTAAGGTCTTCAAACGAAATAGAAGTTGATGGGTATACCACCACCGTTGTATGAAATTGTTACTGGTTTGAGTCTAAACGTAGAGATGGTAAGATAATTGTGCTGACTGTCTCTTTGCTGTTTACGTACACAACTCTACAACAGGTAGATATGTAGCCCTTAACCCCACTTTACCTTAACCCTGAGGCCCACAGGAGTCTTAAGAAATAGAATATTTGGTAGATATACGACCGTTGTATGAAAGTGTACTCGTTTAAGTCTGAACGTGGCAATGGTAGGTCGACTGTGCCTTTTTATTTATGTACACAACCCTGAAACAGATAAATTGATAAGTTTACGCAAAGCCAATTTATCTAAGTCAATTCATCTAAGCCAAAGCCAAGGGATAACGTGTATAAAGAATTGATTATATAAATATACTCAACAGTATTCCGTATTTAGCTTATTCACCATTCATCTAACATCGTTAAGCTCGCTCTCGCTGTGACGTTTCAAAGCAATTAGTATGCCTGCAGAAAACAAAGTATGTCCGCTGTCCTAAAATAGCTGGAAGGACTCGAACCCTTTGTTTTCAATAATAGGCGTTATAAAGAACGTCAAAGCAACATAAGACACTACGATAAGTTCGAAAAACCACATTGCATAAAAACAACAACAAACACAAATTTAGGTTCATATTTGGGAGTTTTAACCATCCTTCGTTATATCATTTTCTGCAGGATAGGGAGATTTATATTGTCAAAAAGGTCAATAAATCTATCTCAAGATTTTAATACGGATCTAGAACTAGCAGTTGAATTATGTTATCTCGACCTATCTCCACCTCAAACAAATGTTCTGCGTTTGTCTCAAAACCCTGCAATCTCCAAAACATTTTCATTTTCCTTGATTCAAGGGAAATTAAAATATGACACACATCAAATATGTTGGGCCGGACAGTGATGTTTCAAGATAACCGCAGCATCTCTACACACCATACACGTTTTTTCTTTTATAAGAAACTGGTTTATAAGAAACTAGTACTAGGATGGCGAAAAATTAAGAAACTCTAGTACTATGCTTGAGAATTGCTAAGAAACTTTTAAAGCCAAACACAAGGAAATCATGAGAAAATTGTCGTTGAGCCTTTATATTTTAGTAATACTCATGATAGATTTATGTTTTGAATCAAATAGAACTCTCCTTCTCGTTAAAAATTGTGCTGTCTGTCAAGAAACGAGTACTTGGCAGTGGTAGAAACTACATGCATCCTAAATGCATCCAAAAAATAAGAAACACATTAAGAAACTTCTAGTACTAACAAACTGAAATTTTCACGTAAAATTAAGAAACTTTTAGTACTATGGGCTTATCCAAGTTTCTTATAAAAGAAAAAACGTGTATTCAGGGGAAATTACTACAGGAAATTACTACAGTATGTCTCAAATTATATGTCACGTGAAAATGACCGCACTCTCGGAGAATGAGGGAAACGCCCTTTTTAAGAAAACTAGTTTAGAAATTTTTTTAGATATTCCGTGACAAAGTGATGAAGAAATTAGTATTTACGGCAAACAATCAAGAGATTAAGACTCACTTTTACGAGGTGACTAACTTTCAAAGGAGGACACGGACTTTTACGTATAGCCAATGAGAAAACTTTTTTCTTATGATTATGTTCTAGGCCAGATAGATGGCCATAAAAAGTTGATGTGAAGAGATTTTACAGCAATCATTAATTTCTGTGGAAAGATAGTTTTACAGGCCCCGGACCGGAATGGTAAAAAAAACCTTGTTTTGAAATGTTCACGAGGGCACAGGTAATGAACATGAAGATTGTCATGGAACCTCTAAGAAACTCGTAAGAAACTCTGAGTACTCAAAACATGATAAGAAACTGTCAGTACTGGCCCAAATTCTTAGCTTCTTTTAAAAAAAAAATACGTTTATGTGTCAGGAGCGATGTTTACGACGAATTGCAATAAGTCTATCATCTCCTAACAAAACAATTGCTCTTCTTCTTTCAGGATCCAGCCTTGAACACGCGAAAATCGAATTCACGCAACCACAGAACGACGCCACTTCCAAAACATAGTAAGATTATGATAATTGTAAGTGTAGTTGTAGTATTGATGGTGACATTGGCATTGGTGCTTGCAGAAGCTTTCGCGAATTTGTAAGAAATAGGGTTTTAATTTACGTTAGCATAGGCATCAAATCGTGACTGACGGACAGTTTGGGAACATTTCAACAAATTCGGCCACTCACGTTATTATGTGAAAACCACAACAAAAGGAAGATTTAGGACTATTTACTACTTTTTGGCGTTCTTCGCAATACCATTTTCTGAGGTTGGGATTTAAATTTTCAAAGTAATGGACATTAAAGTGTCCCTGAAAGGGCTTTGGAGGTGATGGTTGTGCTGTCGAACATGTGCAGGGTGTCAAAAAAATGCGCTCCGTTTGTGTGGCTGCTGTGGAGCACCTGAAACATAATGTTCTCGGTTTCTACACAGTTGCATATGTCAGTCTTTAACTTAGAGTCTTCGTTGGGGAGATGAGATACGGTTTGTTCGAGAAACTTATGTGTCCCCCGTGCAGTAGGTTAATGCGCCCGGCAGAGTTCCAACCCAAAACCCTACTGCGCATGAGCATTAACCTACTGCACGGGGAGACACATACGTTTTCTCGGACAAACCAAAACCGTATCTCGTCTCCCCAACAAAGTTTGAGACCTTGTTTGAATCAGTCTGGCAAGTGGTTGCTGACTTACGTCTTACGGTAGAAGAGATGTAGAATGAGTAATTGTTTCATAAATAGCACTGCTATTATTCTCCAAGCAATGTCAAAATAAAGCAAATTTTCAAGGAAAGGGTCCTAGCATTGTATTTAAAGGGAATCGACATAGTTAAAAGCTGGCCCCGGCCAAGTTAACAATATAATCTATTGTATTTGACAACTTTGACACCTGCTGTGTCATTGTGTGGCGGAAGAAACAATGGGTTTGTGGGCATTTCTTCAGACTATTTTTAGCAGCTTGTCGATATAGCTATGTCTATTCCCTTTAAATCTCTTCTGAATTTCTGAAAGGCTTAAAGGGCATGTGTCATTTACCTGATTGGCCAATTCAATACAATTATCTTTTTTGTTCAGTACAAAGCACAAGATCGAGGCTGAATTTTTACGGCAGTAAACATTCATGAAGCAGAGTAAAAAGCATGAAACAACCAATTCCATTCAAAACGTCTCTTTTGTATTAACCAACTGCTGACGCGACTTATGCCCTTTAATACTGTTGTTTCTCTGTAAGACAACATTTTCAACCCTTTCAGACATTGCTGGAGAACGACAGAAGTGCTTTATTGAAGCAACCACTTCTTGTACCTTTCCCCTTCATAAACCAGCAACTACGTATCAGATGGACTGAAACAAGGTCTCAAACGCTAAGTCGAAGACTAGCCTATGCAACTGTGTAACAACCGAGACAATTAGTGCTACAGCTCCTCCACAAAAGCCACACAAACAGGACACGATTTTCTTGGAAGCCGCATTTTTTATCCATTCAATTCCTAATCTTAGATAAGTTGTTCTGCATTTTTACGATGGTGTATTTAACTACGTTGAATACGTTGTTTAAAACTTGCTCTGAAAACCTGGTATTGTGGGTATTGCGAAGGCAAAAAAGAGCAAGGCAGGCCTAAAATATGTTTCTTGTGGATTTCACGCACTACACTGCAATTGGCTAAATTCCTGGAGGCATGCCTTATGTTAACAAATCCCAGTATCCCCGTTTGTCATCTATAGTCTCTGTGTTTTTAGCTTTAAGCTTTGGTACGGGACGGGATGTGTTCATTGAGGCACTTCCTGTTACTATGTTTATGTAGATGATCATTTCAAGCAAGGCTGTCGGAATCCGATACAACTGAGGACAAGGAACGATCAAAAGGACCAATTAACGCAAGGATTTCGAAAGATCGGGGTTTTTTGCACGATAAAATTTCGGAAGCTTTAACTAAAAGCTGGGCATCCGGAGAAAGATTCAGACTATTTTCTAAAGTCCTTTTCCCCACTGCAACAGATTATAGATTTTTCAAGATTACAAGACATAGTACCGTATGAAAAGACACAAACGATGTTAAAACTTCAAAATGTCAATATCTCTTTTTGAAACAAAAACAAAAGGACTTAAATTGTCGCCTTTTTATGAAACGATGAAAACCGTTTGAAAGCTGAACTAATGAACTTGCATGTGATGTATATTTTCGGCTAAGGACTTGCATACAATATATAATTTACAACAAGCTATTCCAAAGTAAATTCTTATGGCATTGAAGACTTTCTGCCATCAAATTACAATGAAATGTACCACAGACACCACAAAGAGGCTTCTTTTTGTACAAACGGTTAATAATTCATAATTTTTTGGAAGACCAGGTGAACCAGAAAGTGAAACTTTTGGAAATCCTTTCAAAATATGATTATGTGACTATGATTAACATCTCTTCATGTGCATGCATGTCGAGGAGTCAATCAGCCATATTGCAAAGCTTTGAAATTACTTCAAATTGTTGTGCAGTTGTGCCTTCTCAAGCTGCCTGGTTTTGAAGCATAATGCACAATCATAAGGAATGATTATCAAGTTGCATTTCTTATCCTGAACAACCAACTAAAACTGGCCTCTTATTTGCTTGACAGAGCTGCTAAATCATCCAAAGACATAAAATAGTGATTGTCTATTAAATTGATTTGGTCCTCGATCCAACTTAACAAAATGAAAATTCAATTGTTAATAACATATCAAATTTTAGCTATTTTTTCAAAAAGTCTCACTTTTTATGGGGTCACATTTTGTAATACAATAGCATCAGTTGCTTTTGATTGACACCTCAATTCAAAGTGATTAGCAACTGCAAACAAAAGAAATTCTCTGAACCAAAAACAAACTAAGCCGCAAAAGTTGCCTTGAAACCAGTAGAGCAAACTCTCGCCTTGTGCACACGAAAGGTGTTTTTCAAGAGGAGATATGTGCTTATAACAAAAGATAAAGAAGAAGTGTAAATCTAAAGATCTGCATGGCAGAATTTGTTTATTTGATTCAGAAGCCAAGCAGAAAGCATTGCAGTTTTTGAGGTTTATGGCTTAAATGAAACGATTACCACACAGCTCTTGAATCAAATAAACAAAATCCAACAGGCAGCTCTTTAGAGTTACCCGTTCTTCTTTTGTTATAAGCAGATAACTTATCTTAAAAACCACTTTCGCGTGCACAAGGCAAGAGTTTGCCCTACTGGTTTCGGGGCAACTATTTCGGCTTTGTTAATTTGAATTACTAGTTGAGAGAATTTCCTTTGTCTGCAGTCGCTAATTGCTTTGAATTGAAGTGTCAATCAAAAGCAACTGATGCTATTGTATTACAAAATCTGCCCTTGTTGGGGTCACCTGGTATACGAACATGAACTCGTGTTTTATCTCTATGGGAGTGATATGTCTATCTCAATTATTTATACCTTCAAAGTAGTCAAGTAGTAGTTAGAAATGTTAAATGTTTGTTTCTTATAAGATTAAATTGTATGGTTGTAAATTTGTAAATAAATCAATACTATTTATATGCTTTTCCTATTTATAATGAGGTTTTGTAACATTTTATATTATGGCAAATTGAAATCAATATGTCTTTGAATTTTGTTTTTGTCTAACATTTCTATAAAGTTCTCTTGTAGAACTATGTGCTATTTGAGACAGAAAGAAAGCCAAAAGCTGTGGTGATTGTCACACTGAATGATAAATGATCCCTAAGGATGAGGTGCCTGACATGAGTAAGCTCAAGTAAACTCTTGTTTTATTGCGTTTGTTTCTCTATGCTGTTCCCAAGAAACTTGTCTTGAGATCAGACATTCTGCAAATGTTCAATCACTCATTGGACAAGATATTTGCAATTCCATCAATGCCGTTGTGCATATTAATTGAATCAAAAGTGCACTTCTTTCTCCTAGGGGCACTCAAATTTTGGCATGTGATAGCTGCAGCTATTCAATAACATGAACTAATATGACCCTCACGCACATTTTTGGGATCTACTTTTTCAAGATCTTTCCTGTCATTGTATCAGATTTTATGATCACATTTTTAAAAATTTTTAGGGTTTCAAGTAAGTTTTGAGCAAAGAGTGTGGTTTGTGAAACAAACAGATCCTGAAACCCTCTTCCCAAAGCAGTAGTCGATTTTGGAAATGCCATTGAGAAACACATTCTGCATCTTTACCTTCTTTGTGGCATTTTTTGTGGGTCAATCCATTGGCGACTGGACTACTGATATTGCTTAAAATTCCTAACTGTACCTACTTTATGACATCACAACAAAATAGTGCAGATTCCAAAAGATAGCATCTATTTTTGGAATCTACAGGAAATATGGACTGAAGACAACTTCAAGCCACAAATTAGATAGAAGAGCAATTGCAGGTTGCATGAAGTATTTTATTATTTTGCTGACAAGTGTTACTGGACTGCCCTTGATTCAATTAACACGCACAAGGATGTATCAGATTACAAATTTCATATTTATTGGGTCCTGCAAGAACAGAATAAAGGCCATCACTCAACAATGCAGGGAAGTTACACTTGGTTGATGATTCTCCCCTCTTTTTTATTGCTCTATCTGCTTATTCTTTAAAGGTAGCATGATCAATCTCATCGCAATTTGCAACACTGCAAAAACCTAAAAAAATTGTATCTTCCTGTACCAATGAAATAGCAGTATCTATTTAAAGTTTTCATTTTGTTTCAAAAATAAATTAATTGTTACCAAAACTATTCTTTCCAACGATGACCACATTCAGCATTGCAACATTTATAAAAAGTTGTCATAGGTTCATCGGCTGATCTTGTCTGTATTTGCATAAAATATGCCTTTGGATGCTCACATTTTGGACATTTCTCTGCAGAATATAAACAAAAAAGATTATCAGCCTAATTGTCTTACAATAGACCATTTCGCAATTTGGGAAAGGGACTGAGGATAGCGCGGCCGATTCTGACAGCCTTGGCAACAAGTAGGAAATCTCGGAAATCCCCTCTTCTGCAGCTGGGCCTAAACTGAGTCGTTTCAAAGTCGAGGGAAACAACTGAAATAAAATGGTTCAAAATACATTCACAAATGAGCGAAAAGATTGCAAAATGGCTAAATAATCCAAAGACAACACTTACCATACTAAACAAGCATCTCATAACTCTTGGAAGTTGCAAATAAATCGAAAATAACTCGAGTTTGGAGAGAGATGTGAGTGAGCCGCCAACCGTACACTTTACACTGCAGAAGAGGGGATTCCCTAGATTTCCCTGTTGCCAAGGCTGTCAGAATGGGCCGCGCTCTCCTCAGTCTCTTTCTCCAAATTGCGAAATGGTCTATT
>REGL01000199.1:301261-318714 GCA_004194395.1 Aurelia aurita complex sp. Pacific | reverse complement strand
AAAAAAAAAAAAAAAAAAATCGAGGAGAGAGCCCCCCCTCCCCTATCCTAAGATAATATCAGGTGAATTTAGATGAATTTAAATAATCATGCATTTTCTTTTCATAGGTTAATAGAAATTGTGGCAGTGTAGATTCATTGGTTGAAATTTTTCATTATTAAGTAAATTTTCATTTATCAGCACGTAAGGCCATGTCTGCCATCATTTACATTTTGTGAAGATTTTCAACCCCCCCCCCCCCATTTTCAATTTTTTTAAGTGAGCAAATTGTCAGTGGCTACACTGTGAAGGACATAGGTGGAGTCTCAAAAATGCTTTCATTCATGTCATGTTCATTGAGAAAAAATAGGTCTGGTCAGTTCCACAATTATTTCCAAAACAATATACAAACTTTAATAGGCTACAGTATGTTTAGGACCTTTATTGGCCTAATTGGAAATATCCCATTTTCGCTTCAAAAGTGAGTCAGTTGCCATTGGTATAGACACTGACCAAATATTTTTGAGATACTCACAATATAATGATGTATGTCACTTACCTTCAGTAAAGTCAACGTTTTCCCAGGCAGCGGAGCCTCCAAGAACATCATCAACTTCTTTTAATTTTGGATATTTTTTGTCTGATATCTACAAGAAAAACGTCATGAATGACTAGTAGACTATAAATAATAAAAACCAAGTCTTTGCTTTGGCCAGGTGTGCAGAGTATGGCACTTGCACACCGGAGATTTTCAATAGGCTTTTCAAATTAGACAATAGAGAACAAAAGAAATTTCTTGTTGCACACCGGAGATCTCGTCGAAAAGTGCCATACTCTGCAGACTGGGCTTTGGCGCTGCGCTGGACAGTTTCTCAATATTTTTGCAATGCAAAAAATATCCGTTGGTCAATTCTGCATCTTCACATTTCTCCTAATCGAATGAAAATATTCTCACGTCTCAAGTCACATTGTGATGTGGAATTTTAGGCCCATCTCATATCATATTTTGTGGCTGTACGATCGATTATATTTCATCGAATACAAACCTTTCGATTGATGCTATAGATGAATGGGCATGTCTTGCAAGCAAATCTAAATGAAGACTGTCCACTTGCTTCTTCAACCACAAGAACATTGGCACAAATTGGGCAGAAAAGCAGCATTTCATCAGGCTTCAAACTCCCAGCAAAATCTCACCTCCGTCCGCCATTGAAGAAAACCTCGATCTCATTTATCCCTTCGCAACCAATTTGTTTAATCCTCGTTTTCGTTCAATCCTCGAAGCGGCAAAAATTCCTGAAGATGAACAACTTTTACCGAAGAAGTGAAATTCCTGACTCAAAAATGTAAGTTTCCCCCTTTTGTTTGCCATAACCTCCTCAGTAATACTTATGTCAGATGTCCTTCGACCAAATGAATTCAGGTTCTTAGTTTTGTGTTCCTTTAATATCGAATTTTGTTGTGGAAAGGTATTTTGTGATTTTATTTAGGCCCATCAGTTGTATCTTTAGTTCATCCACTTACATCAACAACAAAACTGACTGCTGTATGTCAGCAGTCAAAAATGTATGCAACCAAATAACGAGGATGTCCCAAGTCTGGTGAGCTTGGCCCAAATGCCCTTGATATGTCTCCTGCACGAATTAATGTCCCTAACGGAGGGGGGCTTGTTGCCATAGGACAACATACAGTTCAAATCCTTACTGGTTGCTGAAGCCAGGGCCTCTTTTAACATACAAACTGGGGGGGGCACAAGCCCCCCAGTCCTCATGCTTGCCCCCCCAGTTACAAGTTTTTACAATATTTCCCCCCCCCCCAGTAGATGGTCCCTTTTTTCCTTTTGGTGTGTTTGGCCTTTGAACTTTTCACTGTGAAAGTGAAAGGTGTAACCCAAAAGCAATAAATATGCTAATGTTTCTGTATGTATTATTGGACAAGCCTCTCTTTGCTCCATTTGATTTAGACAGGAGGCAGCTGCTATGACAGTACTACAAGCATTATCCAAATGGCCAGATCTAGATATGTGGTCTTAACGGTAATTTTTGCAAAAAAAGGCCTAATGCTGCAAGGATGAGGCTCTAAAGAGAGCAGAAAATATAAAATGACGCAGCGAAATGTCGTAAGATTAAAGAGTTCTTCACCGTGGATAACTCATCACAAGCAGAGCTGAGGAGAGGGGTTTAGTGGAATCTAAATCTGGGGCCTGTGGCCATAGCGGCCCATAAACAATAGCTCGCTTTTAAAAAATATGTCTCAAAATTATGGGTCGCTACACCAGGGCTAGTGATCAAAACAGGGTCCCTCAATAATTTCTCAGTGTGTCATAATATGTTAAAAATCAAAGGGATGCAGAGAAAATGATAGTTCCATACGTTCTCTTATAAGCAGTAGCAGTTAATTACGCCAACTGAGCCATTGAAATAACGTACCGGATGATCTTAGAAGAGATTTTCCGCATTCAATTATTCAAATTGTTGCTAGATCCGGAAGATCATACTATTTATTGATTTTTCTAATGTTCTTGTGAGTATATAATATAGATACATTTTACTTTGATAAATTATATTTCGTTGGAAAATGCAGGAAAGGAGCCTGAAACGTCAGGAATCTCCTCGCACAGAAGAATACGTAAGGGCATTTCATTTTCTTTATTGTTCTGTGCGAGAAGTTTCTTTATGATTTGATCAAGCGTTTCTGGCCCATTTTCGGGCATTTTGCAACCAAGAAATTTCGCAAAGTCAGATTTACCTATATTTCCAGTGCTCATAAAAACAGAAGAAAATTACAAAATGCTTCAATTTCTCGGCTATCAAGCAAGACATGTTCCTTTCCAATCCATCAAGTACTCTTGGTGCTATGAATTTTCAAATGTGAGAACTTTTTATAGCTCACCCGCCGGTTTATGGTTCTTTTCAAGAATGCCTTTCTGGCCTATATGTAACTACTGTATATATTCTTGTGCGTAATGACTGGCTAGTTTGATGATATGATGATTGGTTCTAGAGGCGAAAATAGCTACCAGAGTGATGCTAGCAACCTTGATTTTTAAAAATTTTCCCGGGAGAGCATGCCCCGGACCCCCCTTAATGGGTGCACCTCTGGTGTATCCTAAGGAGTTTACAAAGAGAAATATTTCTTGCGGCAAAAATGAGGTCCCCTTTTTGAAATTTGCCCCCCTAGTTATGATTCCTTAAAAGAGGCCCTGGCTGAAGCACGCGGAAATCATCAAATTTCACGGTGCTCAGCCAATCATGTCGCCTCTTTCTAACCACGTGATATCAAATCAGTCGTTGGAAGGGAATTCTTGAGTACCCTCACGAAAATTGAAATGGCTACTAAGTTACAATAATTAAATGAATTTCTTTTTGAAAAATCGGTAGAAGGGATGCCCCTCTGCAGTTTGTAGCGTGCTCAGACAAATATCTCATTTGGAGCCGAAATTGTATTCATTTTCCGGTCGACGAATATTGACCTTCGCTAAAACATTGATAAAATTCGCTACCGATAAGATATAAGGATAAAAATCTCAGCGATTATGGATATTGCCCCAAGAAATAACCCAAACACTTTCCCTTCTTTTACATATCAAAATCGCAGGCGATTTTCAGCGATCTCTGTCAGAAATGTTATTTGGGCCTAAGCTTCTCACTGATTAAACCTCATACGTTAGCTCCAACAAGGCTTAGTTTGTATTCTTGAGCTAAATAATTCACTTACCAATGACTCCAGCATCAATTTGACTTCATTTTCAATTTAATGTCTCCAAATTTTGTTAAAAAGCATCCAATCTTGAGCAATTTCTCCAAATTTGTTTCGTTCCGTATTTCTCTGCAAGGGCAAGTAATCTGCTCAAATGTCGCAATCGCTAGGTTATTTGTGATACAAAGTAATGCGATTCGACACAGTTGATGCACTGCACTCATGAACAGATTTGGCACGTCTGTCTTTCTCAATTCATTCAAATTGAAACAAAAGTGATAAAACACTTTTGGCTATTTGGTACATTAATGAATAGACTTTACACAAAACAGCAAAGCCAGAAACAGTTTTGAAAGCAGCTTTGTCGAATCTATTCTTTAATCAATGCAATCAAACAAAAGGAAAAAAACTGTTAATGTGCAGCGCAAAAAAACGAATTTGTCTCTTGTTTTGTGTAAAATCTATCATTAATGACCCAAACAGCCAAGAAGTGTTTTATCGCTTTTGTTTCCATTTGAATGAATTGAGAAAGGCAGACGTGCCAAATCTGTTCATGAGTGCATCAACTGTGTTGAATCACAGGTGGCGGAGAATGGTTCAGTATTTTTAAAATGGAATTGTTCAGTTTTAAAATTAGTAAAAACAAACCTTTCTTGCCAGTTAAATGTGTCTGATTTCTCTGTGAATCTGATCCACTGCTAGATTCAGAGAGAAATCAGACACATTGGCAAGAAAGGTTTGTTTTTACTAATTTTAAAACTGAACAATTCCATTTTAAAAATACTGAACCATTCTCCGCCACCTGTGGTTGAATCGCGTTCCTTTGTATCACAATAGCCTAGCGATTGCGACATTCTAGCAGGTTACTTGCCCTTGCAGAGAAATACGGAACGAAACAAATTTGCAGAAATTGCTCAAGACTGGATGTTTTTCAACAAAATTTGGAGCCATTAAATTGAAAATGACGTCAAATTGATGCTGGAGTCATTGGTAAGTGAATCGTTTAGCTCAAGAACACAAACTAAGCCTTATTGGAGCCAACGTATGAGGTTTAATCAGTGAGAAGCTTAGGCCCAAATAACATTTCTGACAGAGATCGCTGAAAATCGCCTGCGATTTTGACATGTAATAGAAGGGAAAGTGCTTGGGTTATTTCTTAGGGCAATATCCATAATCGCTGAGATTTTTATCCTTATATCTTATCGGTAGCGAATTTTATCAATGTTTTAGCGAAGGTCAATATTCGTCGACCGGAAAATGAATACAATTTCGGCTCCAAATGAGATATTTGTCTGGGCACGCTACAAACTGCAGAGGGGCATCCCTTCTACCGATTTTTCAAAAAAAAAATTCATTTAATTATTGTAACTTAGTAGCCATTTCAATTTTCATTAGGGTACTCAAGAATTCCCTTCCAACGACTGATTTGATATCACGTGGTCAGAAAGAGGTGATATGATTGGCTGAGCACCGTGAAATTGGATGATTTCCGCGTGCTTCAGCAACCAGTAAGGATTTGAACTGTATGTTCCATAGGACAGCCTACACTTGGGATACTTAGGGGCCGTCCAAAAATCCATTTCGTCACAGATAGCAGAATTTGGCCGTTACGGGGGGAGGGGGTTTATTGACAATCCGTTAAGCGTGATGGAATGGAACCTAAGAAAAAATTCCACCATATTTTGCAAGGTTTCAACTCAGGATAATGTCAAACAGAGAGGGAAAGGGCCTTAGAAGAAATCTTCCATTCCCACAGGTAATATCAACCTTGGTAATACTGTTAGTGAGGTAGATGAACACAAGATTTTGTATGTCCGTTAAGGGAGGGGGGGAGGGGGTATCAGAATTTAGCGACCAAATTCCGCTATCTGTGACAAAATGGATTTTTGGACGGCCCCTTACTTTAGTCGCACAGGCCAGACCATAAAAGAAATTACATCACCACACCGATAAGGATATTTATAAACTGTGCTTACTCTCATAATCACGGCGAGATAGCTCATTTATATTGCTTTACTTCCAGGGCTCTCACACATTGGTATACTGATCAGTTGAGATGATTTCTGGTTTCAAATGGCACTTTGACTGACAGCCAAAACTAGAGCTACAAAGTCACAGACCTTCATTGAAAGGTCATCAATTGCTCTCAACACCATGGAAGCAAGGAGAAGTGAGAAAGGCTTAAGGCAACAGTACACTGATGAAGAACAATTATGTTTGGAAGAACTGGTATGTTTTTAGGCCTGGTTTCCACATGATGATTATCATTATTTTGATCATGTTCATTACTGGGACGCTGTTTACACTATTCTGGTCAGGAACGAACATGGCATGAAACTGTGACATATTGATCCCCTATTTGCACTATGCTGGCATAGTTTTTACTTTGATATGGCATGAAGTGAATACGGCATGCTAACTGACTTTACCGCCAAACTGGCATAGTGTGTGCAGCATCATTTAATGTTTGGATTCATATCAAGGTGATATTTTAGCAAAGAGAGCATGCACTTTGACAAATCCTCACATTGCCCATGCTCAAAACCTATCATATTCATTATGTACTAGCATGGTCGTGTGAAAGACAGTTTTGTTTGAACCAAAAGAAAACCAATACGGCACAGGGGTATGTCATATGTGTTTTGTACAGCATAATGTAAATGGAGCCTGACTTTGGATCACTGGGATCGCGAGGAGGAAGTGTTTCCACATAATCACTAGGGTGATCAGAGTGCTGGAAAATCACAATAGACCTTTTAGCTATTCTGAAAAGAATCAGAATCAAACAACATTTTACTGCATTTTGTAGAATTTTCAAATGTGCATAATAGTGATAGAAGCTCTAACACCACTCGATTGAACGTCGCGTATCAAAATGTATNTTGGATTCATATCAAGGTGATATTTTAGCAAAGAGAGCATGCACTTTGACAAATCCTCACATTGCCCATGCTCAAAACCTATCATATTCATTATGTACTAGCATGGTCGTGTGAAAGACAGTTTTGTTTGAACCAAAAGAAAACCAATACGGCACAGGGGTATGTCATATGTGTTTTGTACAGCATAATGTAAATGGAGCCTGACTTTGGATCACTGGGATCGCGAGGAGGAAGTGTTTCCACATAATCACTAGGGTGATCAGAGTGCTGGAAAATCACAATAGACCTTTTAGCTATTCTGAAAAGAATCAGAATCAAACAACATTTTACTGCATTTTGTAGAATTTTCAAATGTGCATAATAGTGATAGAAGCTCTAACACCACTCGATTGAACGTCGCGTATCAAAATGTATGAAAATAATGCTCAATCCAAGCTCTTTTGTAGAATAGCTAAAAGGTCTATTGATGAACTGGCTTTTGTGAGGGCAGCAGCTTGCATTCTTCTTGTTCATTTGGATTGTTGTGATCATTGGTGGGTTGCTGGAATAGAGCAAGTTTCTATCCCAGTGATTTTTTTCCATCATTAGGAATATTTCTTATTATGTTTTCATAGGATCGCTAGGATCATTGGAGTCATTCATAATGATTCACAAGATTGCAGCAGTTACAATATATTAAAAAAGGAAAACAGGTTTTAGGGTACCATACTGTACAAGGACGATATCAAATAGAGCAAAGAACTATGACTACTCCATGGCCATACACAGAAAAAGGAAAACTACGGGATTATTTAAAAAATGTATCACCCACCCATAAATTGATAGCAGATATTTTGTTTGTAAATTTTGCAAATATTTCCATTGACAGGTGTGACATGAGAAGAATATTTCAAATCAAGCACTGTAGATGCTTAATTTTTGGTTCCCAATTTATGATTGCTAATATTTATTCATTTGTTTTCTTTCAAATACTGCAAAATCTAGATGTAAATACTGTATACTGTATTATATATGATTGTAAATATGCATCTGACCAATTTTTGAGGCTCAATTTTGAAAATTTTAAATAGAAATTTTAAAAGTTTATGGCAACATATCAAAAATAGTGTTCACAGGCCAAATCACAGGCCAAAAGTCAAGTCATAGGCCAAAAGTCAAGTCACAGGCTAAAAGTCAAAAACGAAGCTTGCAGCCTTATTTAGCCTGATTTCAGGCTAGAATTAATGTCTGCTATGTATGCTTGTGCAATTTTTTTTACTGAATAAAGTATATAATTATTCCTTTAATTTGTGTGTTCAGTCATGGCCAAAAGTTTAAGACCACATTTTTGTCAACAATGTTTCTTGGCCTAGCGATATGGAACCCTTACACTCTGCCCTATATTACTCTCTTGGAGTTGATTAAGATAAACTTTCCATGTAGATTCCAAATTTTGATAATGTTTTTTAAAATTTGGCGCCATTTTGCCATGACGTCACATTGAAATCTATATAAATTCTCAGAAATTACAGTGGTTCTGCCGACAAGGGGTGTGACTAAAAGACTGTGTTATTCAGCTGGATTTGACATCAATCTATGCACAATTCATTTCTATGATTTGTTTGCAAAATATCAAAACTCCATGAAGAATATTGCTTCAGGGAAAAAGGTAGTAGAGGGCATTCAGTCCACAGCAATGGCCATATGTTTAAGACCACCCTTGGAAAAGCGTGAAAAGCAATCTGTTTTTATGAGGTAAGAGCCTGTGATGTTCGATAATTCAAATGATGAAATGATTCTTGAACGTTAATTCGAATAACCATGTGATTTGTAACTTCAAACTAAAAATCTAAGGGCTGGACTTAAACTTATGGCCATAGCTGTGGACTGAATGCCCTCTACTACCTTTTTCCCTGAAGCGATATTCTTCATGGAGTTTTGATATTTTGCAAACAAATCATAGAAATGAATTGTGCATAGATTGATGTCAAATCCAGCTGAGTAACACAATTTTTGGGTCACATCCATTGTCGGCAGAACCAATGTAATTTCTGAGAATTTCTATAGATTTCAATGTGACGTCATGGCAAAATGGCGCCGAAATTTAAAAAACAACATCAAAATTTGGAATCTAAATCGAAAGCTGATCTAAATCAACTCCAAGAGAGTAAAATAGGCAGAGTGGTAGGGTTCCATATCGTTAGACCAAGAAACGTTGTTGACAAAAATGTGGTCTTAAACTTTTGGCCACGACTGTACTTTCAACTGGTTTCGAAGTCCATGATTTTTTTAACTTTCAGTGTACATCTAATGGCTTAGAATTCTCGGAGAAGGCCAATTACAAAGAAGTACAAAGCATTGAATTGTTCTCAAATGGCATTCTGGTTATTCCACCTTTGAAGCAGTTCAATAATCTCATCCAGTTATGCTTGGTTGGTCATCAAATCTCAAAGATAAGACATTTAGAAGCTCTTAATCACTTGGAAGAGCTTTGGCTTTGTGATTGTTCAATAAAAGTATGTTGAATACGTACTAGGCTGTACAAAAATACAAGGCTAAACTTGGCCTTGTACAGGCCAAGTTTTAGCCTTCTAGAGGGGATTATGACCTTGTTATGACCTTGTACTAGCCTTGGAAGAAAATTACAAGGCTATCAGTATGATTCCAAGCTGCTACCAGTCTAACACAAGGTTTCCACAAGGCTTCTACAAGGCTAATTAGCATTTTTCAAGCCATTTACAAGGTTACAGCAAGGCTATTCCAGGCTAAAACAAGGTTACAAGGCCATAACTGCAAGGCTTGTACATGGCTATTACATGGCCTTGTATTTTCGTACAGGAGGTGTCCCAAAAATGGAACTTCACAAGGGTGATAGCACTTAGCTTCTTGAAGTCAAGAGCTATTGCTACACGCTTCTTTGCATTGACAAACAAAACATCTCAAGCAAAAGATAGCTGGTTTTTCAAACTAAACACTGATAAAAACGTTTTGTTGATAATATTTTGGTATCAGTAAACAAGATGCAAAGTAGCTTCTGAAATGTTTCTTGGGTCACCCACTTTTTGGTTATTTTTGGAACACATTTTTATATACATTTTTACTTCTAATAATGTAAAGATATGAGAATCACGAAAATTCAGTATGGTTGCGAAATGTATTAAAAATCCTTTAAACATTAAATAGAGTTTTCCGTTATTATACTGAAGATTCTGAATTGAGTGATATGTTTACATATTTTGTAGGGATCTGACAAATTTTATAATTGTGCACAACTGTGATAAGAAGCTAAAACACTACTCAGTTAACAATGTAAGGAAAAGTGTTTGAAATATCACTTGATCCAGTCTCGTTTTTTGAATGGCGAAAAGGTCTATTGTAAGAATCTTCTCTCACAGAACAATGAACACTGCAAATACATTCAGTGTACTGCAAATGAGTACTGCAAATACGTTCAATGCAAAATCTCCCTGAAAGGAAGAAATCATCAAAAAAGTGTCCCAAAAAACTGTATGCAAGTTTGAAAAATTCTAATGCCAAAAGTTTCAGTCAAATCACCCAGAAACCATTATGTTAACCCTCAACTGGCTGAATTATATTTTGATATTTTTTCATAATTTTCGGTAACTCAGTTGCAGAGCAATAAATCAGCAAGTGTACAATTTCCTCTCAGGCCCAAACCAGAGCTCCCAGTAGAGAAGAGCTAACGACTCTAGGGATTACAGAAGCCCGTTTGCCCTCGACATCCTACGTTGATATATTTCGGGATTCTTATTGCTAGAAACCGAAAAGAAAATATTCTCAAAGGACAATCATATCACGTTACTGTACCATTAATCAAGGGATTTATTTTGCTTTCTTTTACATCAAAATTGTGATCTTAAGAATAACTGGTTCATTTTAGTAAAGGTCCCTTGATCAATATGATACAGTGGAACTTGTTTCCTGAGAATATCTCGGGTTGCTATGCTTAGGGTTTCTTGACTACGTGGTCTAACAATGGTGGCTCTGGTTTGGACCTGGGGGTAAATTTTGCGTTTGCTAATTCATAGCTCTACAACCAAGTCACCCAACAAGTTACCAACAGCACAGTGGTCAGAAAAATATCAAAATTTTACTTAGTCAATTAATGTTAAAAAAAATATATGTTTTGAGTAATAAGGTTTAAACTGTTGGTGTCAGGATTTTTCAAACTTGTATACAGTTGTTTGCGACACCTGGTAGTTTTAACATTTATGGCCACATAGTCTCTTTAAAGTTTGATTTATTGGTTCTCCATGAACCTTGTGTATTATTCGGTGTAAGCAAATTCTTTGTGGTTTGATTGGGTGTTTTAAGTCAATTGTACCTGTCCAGCAACCAAAATAAATTTGGTTTTTTTTCAGTGCACACAATATAGAAAATTGCAACAAATTTGCTGGTCTCTCAGTTAACAAGCAGAACTTGATTGATTCTAATGCATCCAGCACTCTTCTAATGTATCCAGTACTCTAAATGCTACAAATTTTAAAATGCCTAATTGTTTTTAGCATGCCCAAGAATTGTTTCACCCATACATTTATTGATATCCTTCTTTGTACAACATCTTCTGATGTCTATCTTTTTAATCCAAAGGTCATTGAAAATCTGGACACAAATTTTCAGTTGAAGAAACTGTATCTTTACGAAAATGAAATTGAAAGAATTCAGAACATCAGCCATCTCAGAAATCTTGAAATTTTGTGGTTAAATGGAAATCGAATTGCAAAGCTCGAGGTTTGTATTCTGCAATGTTTTCATCTGTTTGCACACAATTCGATCATTTTTCGCTCTTCAGTGCATACATTAAAAATCAAAAATTTCGGACGTTGATATTTTTGGACAATTCATACATCCGAAAATTTTGAAGTCCGACATTTTTTGTAGTCTGAAATATTTATTGCCGAAAATTTTGCTGCATAGAAAAATCACATCAAAACATTTCCTCTGTTTGAATGCGTAATTTCTTCTTTGCCTTTGCTTTGGCCTTTCTGCTTTTAACTATAATTCAAATTCATTAAGTACTATTGTTGCTATGAATTTTTGAAAGTGGGAACTAATTTCCGGCTCACATGCCCGTATGATATTGTTTTTTATTCATAAGAAATTAAAACTACCACCTAATCTAAGTATATAAATACTGTACCGCTCTTGACGTAGGAAGGCAAAAGGTCATCTGGCCTCCACCAAGAACGGTACTTACAGTTATACAACTTCAAAACAAAAGGCATACAAAAATAGAGCAATACAGGGAACAAAAAAGGACATACAAATGGTCAACAGAAAAGAAAGGGCACCGGCATGGCAGTTCCATACCAAACCATACAGTGGGTCTAACCCTTATATATCAGAGACTTCCACCAGTTTTGTACCATCAAATCGCAACTGGACGGTACGATGACGACGAAAGTCCATAGCACTTGGAAGATTTGGGTGATTTGGTGTGGAACTGTCTGGAAGATAGGAAGGAGAGCTGCTAGATGACTGTTTTATTTCAATTAGATTTTATGTTGATCCACGGACATTAACATGCCCCGCCCAATCGAAAGGACATTGTTAGTTTTTGTAGATATTGTGAATTTCTCTTTAGGGTATCAGCATGCTTGAGAATCTCAAAGACCTGAACATCAGTGAGAATCTTATCACATCCATAGGTAAGTATTCTCACTGACCAAGTTAAGTTGTGAATGCTTGTGAATTATTAACGGTGATCTGAAGCGAACATTTTTATTCATGCAAATGAACAGCACTGTCAAATGATAGGAATCCTGTTTAAATTTCTTTGATATCTCATTTCATTTTCAAATTAAGTTATCCAATGATTTTAAGTATCAGCTGATGACGTCATTCTGTTTGCTAATTACTAGGCTACAAGATAGGCACTAAATCCTAACTGGCTAACGAGCTTTGCACGTGACACGCTCTGAAACCAATCAATGGAACGGAAAACCGACCGGGAAATTTGAAAAGTCAAATTTAGGCCGTTTTTGAACGATTTTACCACCCTTCACCAAAAAAAGATTGTACGGAAGGAAAATTTAGATTTTCAAAAAATCCCTTCACAGACGTGTTCCCAATACTTGAATACATGCCTGTTCACGGGGGCTAAGAATTATCTCAAAATCTGGAGAAATGCCGAAGTTTTGAATTTGACCTCACTGACCTCACTGTAGCGTGTCATAGTAAAAACCTCAGTAAACACAGAAACGTATTCTTCACATGCATCTGGAGACTAAATACTTTGCTTCGAAGTTCTTATTCTGTGTGTTTAAAAGATGCCAAACTTAGAGCACTACAGCATCTGAATCTTTTTTAGTTTGAAGCTAACATGAATACCACCGGCGATTTTCAATATTTAATGCTGAGGGGAAGGTGAAAAATGGGAAGATTTGCACTGCACTGGCCTAATAAAACATCACACTGTCGTTATAAATAAGGACGAATTAACAGATACTTACATTTCTATCTTGCAAAATGAGGACCACAAACTGAAAATATGAAGCAGCACAAATGCCAAAAGTATTTCAACTGGTTTTAATGGCAAAAATCCACTTTTTTGACCGTAATCTGCAGCCAGTTTCTCCAACAAATCGTTCAGACTTTCCTCTTGCAACATCATTGTCAATAGAAAGGGCGCGGAAATTTCAGTGATCAGCTGCATGCTTGCTAGTCATCATCAAATAACATACAATTCCAATGAACTTTGAATAAATAACAATTATTTCAGGAATGGCAAGAGCTGTAAAATCCAACGTGGCCAGAACGAAAGATTTTGTGATGTCCTCTTCGATAACCATTGCTCCCATTCCTTTATCCAATTCTGCTCTCATCTTTGTGAGATCATAAGAGAGGGAATCAGCAATTACATGAACCAAAACATCATATAAATTCATGAATTGTGTCCCTTGCTTTTTAGCACAAGAAATGGCTATCATCTCGTCTAGCAGGTACATGAAATGAATATGAAATACTAAATTTAACTTTGCGAAAGATCACAATAACAACGAACGGAAGAAATGTACATCTTGTTTTTAATGTGAAAAATAGATTGGCCATTTCTGCAAAATAACATTTGAAATACTATTTTTACAGCTCCTTCATATCAATTTCACAGTTTGTGCGGATATCATAGAAAAATATCTATCTTTGGACTACCAAAGGTCATTCATTAGAAAATCACTCCTTTACTGTCAAACAACACAGCAGCATAGAGCACAACTGGACATGACACTTTGTAGACTCAACGCATATTTTCTGTGAGATAAAACTTCGACCCCCCATAGACTGAAGTTTCTTAGAATTCTTATTCTCGTTTGACCGCATAGGGATGATTTTCTAATGGATGACCTCTGGTAGTCCAAAGATAGATATTTTTCTATGATATCCGCACAAACTGTGAAATTGATATGAAGGAGCTGTAAAAATAGTATTTCAAATGTTATTTTGCAGAAATGGCCAATCTATTTTTCACATTAAAAACAAGATGTACATTTCTTCCGTTCGTTGTTATTGTGATCTTTCGCAAAATTAAATTTAGTATTTCATATTCATTTCATGTACCTGCTAGACGAGATGATAGCCATTTCTTGTGCTAAAAAGCAAGGGACACAATTCATGAATTTATATGATGTTTTGGTTCATGTAATTGCTGATTCCCTCTCTTATGATCTCACAAAGATGAGAGCAGAATTGGATAAAGGAATGGAAGCAATGGTTATCGAAGAGGACATCACAAAATCTTTCGTTGTGGCCACGTTGGATGTTACAGCTCTTGCCATTCCTGAAATAATTGTTATTTATTCAAAGTTCATTGGAATTGTATGTTATTTGATGATGACTAGCAAGCATGCAGCTGATCACTGAAATTTCCGCGCCCTTTCTATTGACAATGATGTTGCAAGAGGAAAGTCTGAACGATTTGTTGGAGAAACTGGCTGCAGATTACGGTCAAAAAAGTGGATTTTTGCCATTAAAACCAGTTGAAATACTTTTGGCATTTGTGCTGCTTCATATTTTCAGTTTGTGGTCCTCATTTTGCAAGATAGAAATGTAAGTATCTGTTAATTCGTCCTTATTTATAACGACAGTGTGATGTTTTATTAGGCCAGTGCAGTGCAAATCTTCCCATTTTTCACCTTCCCCTCAGCATTAAATATTGAAAATCGCCGGTGGTATTCATGTTAGCTTCAAACTAAAAAAGATTCAGATGCTGTAGTGCTCTAAGTTTGGCATCTTTTAAACACACAGAATAAGAACTTCGAAGCAAAGTATTTAGTCTCCAGATGCATGTGAAGAATACGTTTCTGTGTTTACTGAGGTTTTTACTATGACACGCTACAGTGAGGTCAGTGAGGTCAAATTCAAAACTTCGGCATTTCTCCAGATTTTGAGATAATTCTTAGCCCCCGTGAACAGGCATGTATTCAAGTATTGGGAACACGTCTGTGAAGGAATTTTTTGAAAATCTTAATTTTCCTTCCGTACAATCTTTTTTTGGTGAAGGGTGGTAAAATCGTCCAAAAACGGCCTAAATTTGACTTTTCAAATTTCCCGGTCGGTTTTCCGTTCCATTGATTGGTTTCAGAGCGTGTCACGTGCCAAGCTCGTTAGCCAGTTAGGATTTAGTGCCTATCTTCTAGGCTACTATGGAAATGTAGCTGTATCTTATTTTTGAATGGTCACAGTTGCAAGAAACATTTCAGCTGAGCTAAATAAATGTAATACTAATTTTCTAATGACTTGATATGATGTTTAAATTTGCATGGAAAACTCGTACTTCTGTTGTTATTTGCTTTTTCTGTTATCATGTTTTCCAAAACGTCATATTTATCCCTTCCCATTATTTGCTTTCAGGCAATTCCTTCGAGAACAACAAGATGTTGGAAACTCTCAACTTGTCTGGAAATTTGATTTCTTCGATCAAGGTAAACTTCTTCCTGCCTTTAGCTACCAAAAGAGAGCTATCTTTGCTTTAGTGAAGAATTTTTGCCTTAGTTTTTGCATACTTGTAAATGCTGATTCCTTACCAACGTTTCTTGTTCCCCTAATCAAAATGTGTAATTCTTGATATCATTATTTTGAGTTAAGGTTTAAAGATTCGTGATTTTGGCTAGATGCTTTGCTTTTGAGATATATTGTAATAGATAAAACTTAAGACCGGTAGATTTCTGGAAAATTCCTCTCTTCACAAATTGAAAGTCAACTAGAAATATGTCAACATAGGGCTCAAATCTTTAAAATGGTTGATGTAAAATTCCATTGCAGTTTTTTTTTTTAATTGAATGGCTTGAAAGGAACGCAGGGTACTTTGCTGTAAATCTGCCGTGGAAATTCATTGATATCTTGATTTGTTTCAAAATGGCAGCATTTATTACATTTGAGGCTATGACATCGTCAAATGTCTAAATCCTAAACCAGAAAAGCTACAGATTTCTGCTTGCAATTCATAAACTATGGTTTTCTTGAATTTTATATCATTTTTCCTCTATTGGTTTAGGATTTACGATGATTTGAATTTTTTTCAAAATTTTCCATGAATTTTTTCAAAAATATTCATATTTCCGCCATTTTGAAAAAAATCAAGATATTAGATATAAAAAAATTTCCACGGCAGATTTACATCAAAGTACCATAAGTTCCTTTCAGGCCATTCAATGCAAAGAAAAGTGTCATGGAATTTTACACCCACCTTTTTAAAGATTTGAACGATTTGAACCCTATGCTAAAAATGTCTTCATCTAAAGACTCTGTGTTTCTGTTTTACATTGTAGGATACAACGAACCTTGGCAAGCTACCAAAACTACGATCATTGAGCTTGAAAGACCCATTATATCGTGCAAATCCCGTTGCTCTTCTGTGCAATTATGCGTTCCATATTTTATACCACCTTCCACATATTACGAGTTTGGATTCGAATGACGTATCACAGAAGACACTCAAGGAAATCGCTGAGGTATTATTCTAGTTATTTTTATGATATTCTGAAAAAGAACGCTTGGTTGGAAATTTAACAGCTCTAGAATTTGCTCCATCGTTAGTTGACAAGACTTTTTCAATATTTAACACATTTATGAAGCATTTGAGTTTTGCTATAGAGGACTCTCATATTTGATAATCTTTATTTCAGCTTCAACCTAGAAATTTGTTATCAACTGTATAATTTGAGACCCTGCGTGTCCTTATCAGCTATGTATGAGTTGAGCTCTTCACTTAAGCACAGCAAACTTCTGGAAGAGCCTAAGACAGAGAAAATATTCGGTCATTAAACAATTATGACCTCCAGGGGTATGATCTGAGTGTCCCTTGAGGACATTAAGCGATTTTCAACCTCCAGGAGTATGGTGTGAGTGTCGCTTTAGGACATTTGTGTTACTAATTTTTCAGTATTATTCATTGTTGCATTTGCAGTTCTTTTTTAGTTTAATGTTGTTCAAGTATTTTTAGAGTGGTGTCGCCCATTATGCTCGGTCGCCCATTATGGCCGAGGTTTTTTCATCAACCGCTCTTTGACGATCAAATTCAAAACTTCGCGATTACATGGGCATACCGGGGGACACCACTTCAGTTATTTTTGTGGTATTATGCTCATTTCATATCTAGAATTATTGTAACCATTTATTTTATTCTTTTCTGGTATTTTAAATGCATGGCCCCTTGTAAACCAGCATTGCTGAATCGGCTACCACACTTAAACAAATGATGATATGATATGATATTTGAAGACTCCATATGTTTCTTGTTCACGGAAATTTTCTTCTTTTAAGGCAACAGTAATGAAGAAAAAGATGTATTATCAAATGAAACAGAAAACATTGGAACGAGGTTACAATGAAACAGTGAAAAAGCTTGAAGAGAAAAAAGAAAGTGTCAAAAATGTTTCTACAAATGTGCTGAAGAAG
>REGL01000199.1:241077-285400 GCA_004194395.1 Aurelia aurita complex sp. Pacific | reverse complement strand
TTTTTTTTTTTTTTTTAAAGTCTGCACGCAGGCTAGATTTTATGAGGAAAATACATTTTCGTTGCGCATTCATCGGAAACTATGGGTGCCTTCTTGCATTTCGCTGTCGATTGCGAAGTTTATGTACCATATAAGCGCGGATATATAGGCATGCCCTTTCAACTGAACATGCTACAAATGGTACATGGTAATTTCTTCTTTTCAAATTGAGTTGTATATAATGTCCATAATGTCCATAATAATGTATGTTGTATATAATGTCATGCCCATACAAAATGTTGTTTCTGCCTCAATGTTGGTAAGGAGAATAGTTTATTCGAGACCATTTAGAAAGAATTAATGATGATTAGTATTGATAATGCATACTTTTCCCATTTTGACTGTGAATAACTCTATTCAAAAGATAGGTGTAAAGATGATACAACATATAAGTTAATTACCAAGAAAACTAATGAAATAATTAAGAAACATTGTACGAAACGTCTAACTACAATCCACGATGACGAAACGACACATCAAATGTCTGATATGAGCAAAATGAAATTCTACCGATCTCTGCAACACAAAACAGAAATAATACATATCTCTTAGTATTACCGGGTGTCTCAAGAAAAGTACTCCCTTTTTATTGGATAAAGTAACAAAACGATAAGATATCGGGACTTTCCGACAACATAGCTGCATCTGTTTATCTTCAACTTGAATGGACATACCTTGCATTTTAGAATCGCCTACCAAACACCGGAGATACGAGCTCGCAAAGTCTAAATTTAGAGTGCACCTGAAACCAGAGTGCATTTAAATTAGCCACTCAAGAGGCGCATTATTTGCAAAGTAAAATCTTTTTATCAGTTCGAGGCACTAGAAACTGTGCACCTCAGGTCCTTAAGGCTTAAGGAACCAGTTGATTTGGGAAAAATTTTATTGCTGCTCCCTATATTTCGTTGCATTGACAATGCAAAGACCTCACTTAGTAGGCTCTCTGTTGAACTAATTTCAAATTTGCGTATACTGTCGGGTGACCCAATAAAATGTGAAACTTTCTGAAGAATCACAAAAATTTGATTATGTGATCGATCTTTAAATTTTCTTTTATGCATTTTTTGTCTCTGGAAAAACAGGAGAAATTGATTTATCTTATGATTAGCTACTACCTATGAATTGTCTCGTTCTTTTTCAAGAACACATCTGTAATGTTTGTGAAAAAATTGTTGAAATCTCTGCAATTTCAGAGTCCTGACTTACCATCTTTTCTATCTTCAAACAAGGTGATGGCTGAATGTACTTGCACCTTGCCTGAAAATAGTGGTTTTACAGATTTCCAAAATTTATGATTATCGGTAAGGTTGTCGAGATCGATGTTCCTACAGCAATCAAGTTTGGCCTTACGTAGCAATTTCACGCACTTGTTCCTCTGCTTTTCAATGCTTTTAGGTTGTCCTCAGTTCTATCTTCGTTACATTTATTACGAAGCTTGGTTCTATGCATGTTTTCTTTACGCAAGGCTTTAGTCATGAAAGCATCGTTTGCGCGAATTTTGAGGTTGCATGGACAATGCTATTTCAATTTTCTTTTACAGACCACTGATCCTTTAGCGGCAGCCCTAAGCAGTATATTGGATGAGGGAGGCAAACAAACAACTAACAACGTAACAGTTAACGATTCATCCTCCACTGATGATAGACTGGCGCATACAGACGAAAATATTCTTAATATGGAACCGAATGTCAAATCACGACCAAGGTTTGTTTTAATGGGTTGCTAAAGTTGCTTTTACATTTCTTGTTATTCTTTGAACTTCGCAGAATCGTTTAAAGGCAATATCCTGAGTTAAAAGATGAGATCTCATACGTTTGTAAATAGTATATTGTGTTTGATAATCTAGCGCATGGAGAAAGAAAATAAGGCCAAAGAAAAACAGTGAAGCGCTTTGGGTTTTCTTTTTCCTACTTTGTCCTTTGTAGACGGGTGTCATATAGCTCATGTCATTCACTTTTAGATTTTGACATGGTCGAGCCCATAACCACAAACAATGGAAGCTTTTCGTCAGAACACGGGCGGTAGGAAACGCTGAATTTTTACGGGTGATACATCGAGTTATTCCTATCCTAACATATCATTCCACTCGTGATATATCGACTTGTTTCTCTTTTGTGTCTACCTATCCTGCGAAGGCGCCATTTTGATCCGATTGACATGACTTCAAGGGCCCTAGCGCAATTATGCCACTCAAACTCCTCCAATATAGGATTCCTTCTCTGGTTTTCCGTTTCATGTCACTACACTTGAGTGGCATAACTACTCTAGGGCCCTTGAAGTCATGTCAATCGGATTAAAATGGCACCTTCGCAGGATAGGTAGACACAGAAGGAAAACAAGTCGATATATCACGAATGGAATGATATGTTAGGATAGGAATAACTCGATGTATCACCCGTTAAAGCTTTTTCTAAATTCAGCGTTTCCTACCGCCCGCGGTCAGAATATTTTTCACGATATCGGTAATGACCGTAAGATGTCAGGGGAATTTATAGGCAGTTTTCTTTTGATCAGTTCAATAAAAAGTGGCTGTGATTTCTTTTTGTATTTGTCATTAATTGTCAACATTGAGCAGTGTGTGAAGAAAAATGGTTTGAGTTTATCTAATTGCGTTTCTTGGCTTAAATGCTATGTCTTTCAAAAACAAAGCTAGCTACTCTCCAATGCCTTCAAGACCGGGCGTGTTCAATAATTGCAAAACGCAAGAATAAAAGATGGCTGGTCGGCATCCTGGTTAAACGTAGAAAATATTTTCCGTTACGATTGGAAGGTCATGGCGTACAAGATTCTGAACAGACTATGCCCTGAAAGCCTATGGGGAAAATGCCAACCAAGATCTTTTCACTCGACCTACAATACGAGGCACTGTAAAGATATCCAGATTCCTAGATATAGGACTGAATTTGCAAAAAACGGATTTCATTATGCAGCTCTCAAGTCATGGAATGATACACCTGCCGAAATTCGTGAGCTATCGACACTTGATCGTTTTAAAAAACAACTTAAAACGCATCTAAAGAGCTAGACTCTCAAGCCAAACACAACTCCCTGGTAGAACAGCCATGATTAAGTTTTATAGGGCTGTAGGCTTTGATTCATAAAGCTTTTATCATTGTAAATAGATGTTATATATTTGCTGAAGGGTTAATTTATGTTTAAATAATATTAAATGAAAAAAAAAATGTTTTCCTAGGCTTCCACAAACTCCAGAATAACAGGACCTTGACTGATGCAGCTTCTGTGCAAGCTGACCAAGTTTACCTGTATAAATATAGATTATTATTATATTATAATCCTCAGGATCCGGTTTCCACGCACTCCGTGAAAAAAGAAACGCTTTTCTCAATTCAATGAGCAATTTCGCTTTATTCTAAATCTCACGTGAATCTCACGTTTGCACAGGGTAGCTTAGTGGGAAAGCACGAAACTAAGAACAAAAGAAATTAACATGCCTAATTTACAATATACAGTAAATCCCCGCATATAAGAACCTACAAAAATAAGAACCTAGATGCTGTTTTTCCTGAATTATGCACCCCATAATTAAGAACCTGTTTCAGTTTGATGACAAATATGTTCTTTTTGCAGTGGCAGCAAAGTTGATTTTGGATCGTCATTATTAAGTTAATTTTTGTCCCAGTTGGCTGTTAAAGTTTGAATCTCCTCCCCTGCTCTTTGTAAGCTTAGAATTGGGTATTTGGTACATAATTACTTTACCAAAACAAATAACAGGACTGGAAATCTTTGGTGAAGATCCTAAAGCGGCCTACGCAAGACACTCTTCAAATAAGAACCTATATACCTTGAAATTGCTCTTAGTACCTTTAAAATAAGAACCTATTTCAGCCTGGATTTCAAAAAAGTAGGTTCTTATATGCGGGGATTTACTGTAATGCAATACAAAGTCAATGAAAAGAACGTAAAAATGAAATTAAAGTTACACCCCATCACAAGCTCGGTCTTGTGCTGACGGCTTCGGGTTGATATTATCTGGTAGTGTCCTCGAAAAGGTCTGTGTTTTCCTTCAGATCTCATGGCACAATTTTCAGTGACAAGTGTTTCGTCCAAAATACTTTTCTATTGAGGAAATATGAAATGATTGAGTAAATTGATTCTTACACAGGTTAACAGTCTTGACGGAAGATTTACTGCTGAAACATACACGAGCATCCTACGTGAACAGAATAACGGTATGTCTTGAAAGAAATTTTCTTGTTCTTACCTGATTTGTGTCATTTTTCCTGGACCCTGCGGTAATGGCTACAATGATACCTGCCATTTGACGTACTCCATAAGCATTTTTGACATGGCCGGATACCAAATATCTATCGTTTTAACGAAAGATACTTAATTTGATCGCAGACAGTTCTCGTGGCATGTAATTTGAGACAGACTATAGTAGTTTTTAGCTCTATGTCTAAATGGCCTCGGGGTGGTCACAGCCTTTTGCTGCTCGGGGTATCGTTCCAGCAGTATTGTATAGTGATTCTGTAAGTAGTGTAAGTAATATGTATATTGTAATTTTTTAGTGCATAAAAGAAAGATAGTTTTTTAACTTGGTGTTGCCGTTGTCGCTCTATTGAGTTCTTTACCGAGTGAGTCAAACAACGTTAATACCTTTGCTCGGCTGTATAATAAAATGTATGTTAATCTATCAGTCAAAGGCTAACTTAAAAGCAAAAATTTTGTTTGATAAAGTCGCTCATCATTTTGACCCAAAATTTGTCACTTCTTTGTCGAATTGATCATTAAATGCCAGTATTAAAGTCTGTCTCAAAGTAGATGTTACGTGAGATTTACGAAAACGCAAAATTGTTCATAAAAAATAGCTCAGTTTTTTATTCACGGACATTTTCATCTAACTTTTTGTTTGAGGCAGATTTTAGGATGTCATTGCAGCAACAAATGATTGCTAGCTTAACAGGATGGATTGGGGAGAAATGGATCGGAATGCGTCAAGATAGGTCCTGCGATGTCTGCTTCAAAAACTGAGACATGCTGACGTAGGATAATTTTTCAATGAATGTCATTGTCTTTGCTCAAGATAAAAACACGCGTTTTCAACAAAAGCAACATAACTATGAAGTCCATCAGTTTAGAGCTGATTTTAGCCGAGATGGCACAGTGTTAGCATGCTTTTGCTTGACTACCTATCTGAAGGTTCATGGTTCAAGTTCCCGCCTTGTCAAGCCTGCTCCATGGATTGAGGAGAGTTGCCAGCTCTCTGTATTTCCAAGCTAAAGGTATCGCGAGGTGTGGTCTCATCGAGAGGAAAAATTAGGGCACTCCTTTGATAGGTTTAGCTTCTCAGTGTGCTAAAATTGCCTTCACGTGCAAAAATCTATTTTCCATTTAATCACGATTTTATTTTTTCATTTTCAGAGCTTAGATTTGAATGGCAGTGGATTATCGAAATTGAAACCATTATCAACTTTGTTCAGTCTGAAGAAATTAATCGTCAGCTTCAATGAATTGACTTCATTGCAAGATTTGTCTGGAATGGTATGACACCAATTTCTTAGAATGCGTTTAATGCATTGTTACTTACCGTAAAAGCTCTATCTAGTTAAGCCCCCCTCTTCTCTATAAAGCCCCCCCCCTCTTATATCAAATTCCAGAGGTTACCAAAGATTTTCAAGTTATGGAGTTAAATAAGTTTGCATGTTAATTTTGATACAGTTTGAGATAAAACTGTTTCCAATGCATGTATTTAACTCGTAAAATTGTATGTTTAAACTGCAAAATGTGGTGTAAAAGAACTAAAAAGTGTCCAAAATTAAATAAGCCCCCCGGGGGCTCAGTAGAGCTTTTACGGTACTTGATATAGTTGATTAATAATGAAATAGCTGTCTTGGATACTTGGATACCTGAAGAAGAATAAACGTCTGATCAAGACAAACGCAAGACGGTAACTAGTGAGGTGTACCCCTCAACTGCAAAACTGTACTGAAATTTAAGACCGGTTGAGAAACTAAAACGATCTGATCAAGGAAGGAACCAATAGATACTGGTTTTATTGACCAGTCCTTTAAACAAAACAATCAAATGACTATCGACCAGGGCTATCGACCATAGCATGAGGTTGCTTTTGCTTTTTCTTTTTCATTATCTTTTATTTTTTTTTGTAAACAGCATACTCTACCTACAAGAATATCGCTTTGTGACTATTTCTGTATATTTCCGTCTTGTCTATAGAGTAATCTCGAATATCTTGATGCAAGCTTCAACAAAATATCATCGATCGATGGATTCAAGGTATCGTATTGCCATGTATTCCTTTTGTTATCGCCAGTCCATCATTTAGAATGCATTTTCCCATATTTGCGACGTTGAAATAACTTACTGTGGAATGTTAAATGTGAGAGGGACAAAAACTCCCTATGTTGCAATGTTGTTGATCGAGACTCGACTGACATGTGCATTAAATATCTGCATTAAAAGAACCGATCATACCGGGTGAACCAGAAAGAAGTTCCCACTTTTGAAAATTCATAGCATCAAGAGTACTGCATGGATTGGAATGAATCAATATTTGCTTGACAGCCAAAAGATCAAAGTATTTTGGTGATTTTTCTGGCCTTGTTACAAGCATTGGAAAAATTGGTACATTCAAATTTAGGAAAATTTGTTGTTGCAAAATGACTGAAAAAGGCCTAAAATACATGATCAAATTATAAAGGACTCCTCGCTCAGAACAACAGAGAAAAAGCAATTTCTCATGGGTGAGAGATATTGTCTGCACATTTATTGCCATGGGATTGAAAATCTTTAGTATCTGTTTAAGAATCTTATGTTTTGTTACTCTTGAGAGAGGTGAAACGCCCATGTGTTTTGTTCTGTGTGAAGAGAGTCCTAACGATTGGATCAAGTGTTTTCGGCCCTTTTTCTGTCCTTTTGAAAAAATTAAACTTTTGTAAAGTTGAATTTACCTATATTTGCAGTGCTCATAAGAAGACGAGAAAAATCACAAAAATGCTTTGATTCTTTGGCTTTTAACTAGAATTTGAATCATTCAAATCCATGAAGTACTTGTTGTGCTACGAATTTTCGAAAGTGGGAACTTTTTCTGGCTCATCCGGTATAAGAACCAGCAGCCTCAAAGCTAGCCATTTTCTGTTCCAGGAAATACTGTCATCTACTGGCGTCCGCTTTATAAAACTGCGTCGACGTAATGACCATTTAGATAACGTAGCCATTTAGAAGTAAGGACAACAATATATGGTACAGAAAATGTTCAGTATAGAGGCTACCTTTTATGGTCATCACTCCCAAACTCTTTGAAAGACTGTAAGACAATTCAAGAATTTAAAGAGAGAATAAAGCTGTGGATTGGTTTTGCATGCACCTGCAGATTGTGTAAAGTTTTTAGGTTTTTAGATTAATTTACTTTTCATTTGTGATTTTCTAGGTGTTTTTCGCTGTAAATTATAGTTTCTGTTAAGTTTTAATTGGTCTTAATTAGCTGTTAGCTATTCAGTTAGGCAAGCCAACTTTGAATTGATAGAATAACAATAATGATAGAGCTTTGTTGCCGTAATTTTCTGTGATCGTCTTTGTTTTTCTACCAGATCTGAACTTACTTGCGTTAAAACAATAAACACTGTTTGCTTCAAAGGTTTTGTTATCACAAATCAACCGGAAATCAATCCTCTTGTGGACTGTTTCGTAGCATTTGTGCTTCGCTTCTCTTACAGGGATGCATACATGTGGTATATCTTGACTTGAGTTGGAACAAATTGCATTACACACGAGAAGAAGTAGGACTCATCAGAAAATATCTCCCAGCTGTAAAATCATTGAATCTAAAGCACAACCCTTGGCTCAAAGTAAGTATTTAGTTGTAGTGTTGGATTAATCTCCTTGCGTACGATAGATTCATCTCGTATAGTTACCCAGAATATGATAACCGTTCAGCTGTGTCTGGCATTTTTATTTGAAGAGCATCTAGTTATTTGAAATGAACAGCGTTTGCCCACCATTGTATAAGAAACTGGAGTCTCACACTAACAAAATCAGATAGCTTAAATGTATTCCTGCGTGCAAGAACAGCGATAAACTGTCTCAAAGATGCATGAATTTGTGACAGTCTCTTATATGTGTTAGCAGTATACCTCTGACTTTACGGCAAAACTCTGAATTTATAAAAGAATATGACTGCAGTTAAAATGCGTAAATACAAGTTTAATTAGCAACTGTTTTCACCAAAAGAACAAATTATACCTGCTGTCCCAAGAGAAGTATAAATTTTTGAACAGTTTCTGTGGAGGATCCCTATTTTCAAAAATTGCTGTTTGACCATAATGACATAAATGAAATTTAAACTTGCATTTGGCGACCTTGTACGTCCTTATCGACTGTGTATTAGCAGAGTAAGTCACTTCAACACGCAATTTTTGAGATGGGCCAAGACAGATGGGTATGGAATAGACTTATGACGATGAGTCCCTTGTTTCCCTGTGCTCTTTGACTTCTTGATGGCGCTTCAGTCAACAGAGAGACTCATTTCCCAACGCTTGTAGAAACGGAATATCTCTTTACTGATTCTACTAATAGACCTTTTCGCTGTTCTACACAAGGTTCGACTATGTGGCGTTGAAGAGTCGGATTACTCGAAGGTCGAAAAACAAATTAAATCAACCATTCCGAAAGAGCAACATAGGGCAAAGTGGTCTATCTTACCTAGGACCTAAGATCTGGAACAATCTACACTCTGACCTAAAGTCTGCTAAAAACGTTAACAGTTTCAAACATAAGATAAAGGACAATTTCTTTAAAGACCTCCAAAATCAAGAAAACAGTCCCTATATATATTATTAAATTTCTAAAAACTGCGTAAATAACAAGCCCAACAGGCTGTTACNGATGGCAAATTTTACATACATACATACATAAGCTTCTATCACTATTGTATACATTCGAACATTCTACAAATGTATCAAGCTATCGTTCGATTCGAATTCTTTTTTCGAATCTTAGCTAAAAGATCTATTGGGCCTAAATCAATCTGCCACATTTTTCTCAAACCGCTGATCTTAAAACGCCACAAAAACGGTTTTCCAGAACTCCTGTACCATAAAATTTGCTATCAGAACTTCGATAAATGTTCATTCTAGCTATCAATGCAAAAAGCGCCTTCCTCTAGACCATACTCTCATCAGCACATGAGCTTGGTACCTGTGAGCAAGGTACCGCAGGGATACAAGGGACTCATCGTCATAAGTCTAGGTATGGAATTATGCTACTACTATCTGTGCGTAATTTGAAAGAATTTATTATGCAGCTCAACAATAAAGTTTTTTTGAAAGTTTGTGAATCAATTAAAGTGAAATATTGTCACTACTTTAAAAGCCTGAATCTTTCGTTTTCATGGCTGAGTAACTAAAATTGAAACGAACCTTGGGCGAGAATGTTCATTTAATGGTAGAAGACACTGCAAGAGTTCTTTTCCTTTCTTTAAAGCCAGAGACTATCAGAATGCGATGCATTGGAAGGCTTCGGAATCTCATGACAATGGACAACGAAATGGTCACTGAAGAGGAGACTGCATTAGCTATGAGAATGGCAGCATGCTCAAGAATCGCTTACGTTACAATTCTCGCGCATTCCAGGACGGACACGGAGAAACCGAGGACGCTCAGTCTTGCGCCAACTGCAGATGTGCTGATGAGTAAAAGCAGAAATAAACCTGTCAAATTTTATGAAGATGACAAGAAATGGTTTTATACGGTCAGTAATAAATTTGTAATTTTGGTTTTAGGTTTTCTTGGTCTTCCAAAGCTTCGGGGGAAATAACTGCTCACTGACTCGTGTTACTGAATAAAGAATATCGTAGGATCTAAATCTTTAAAAGATGGTGTAGAATTCTATTACTGTGTTATTTGATTGGATCGCTTGATTCTTTGCATAACTCTGATTCTATCGTAGCAGTTTTTGGTATCCTGATAATTTTCCGCATTTTCTATTTTTAAAGTTAAATAATTTTTCTTATTCAACTCTAAAGTGATATAGACATTAAAGTGAAAAACATTATTTTTCATTTTTATTGAAGAATGCGTTTAAAGTTTTCAAAAAGAATTGAATTCATCTTATATCCTAAATTGATAGAGGAAAAACAGTACAATCTTAAAAACCTTAGTTCGTGAAGGTCTACAATATTGTGGCAAGCAGAATTTTTTTGCTGTTCGGGGTTAAAGATTTAGAAATTTGATGTCATCACAGTCTCAATATGACAAATGCTGCTTCTTTGAGAGCATTGAGATACCACAAATCGACACTACAGAAGTACAAAAAATGCCTAAAGTTCCTTTCAAGCCAATCGTTACAAAGAAAGAGTTAGTAGAGTTTTACACCATTTTTTGAAGATTTGGATCATATGTTATCAAGAAGACATTCTGTAGCAATAGGTAACATTTCGTCTACCGGGTGACCTATAAAAAGTGACCCAACGCAATCTGCCATAGAAAAAATCACGTGGCCGATTCACTGGGCTTAAATTTTCTTTATACAGTAGAAACCCGCATAAAAGAACCTGTTTTTATAAGAACCTTGAGGCTGAAATTTAATCTTTTAACCCCCTAAATAAGAACCCCAAAGAGGCTGAAACTGGAAAAGGTTCTTATATAATAGCTTTCATGTAAATTATTAAAAGGAGAAGAATTTTTAGACTTCTTCATTGGTACAAAACAAAAGACTAAAGGATTTTTAAACAGTTATTCTTATGCCCTATTGACACTGGCAAGTTAAACCAGCTGCAGGTACAGTAAATCAGGTTATGGTATTTTGCATTCTAATTTGTCAATCCAACAAGTCAAATGCATTTGAGTGGTTAAAATTTAACATGGTTTAAATAAAGCTGGTTTTACTGTGTCATTGTGAAANTTAACCCCCTAAATAAGAACCCCAAAGAGGCTGAAACTGGAAAAGGTTCTTATATAATAGCTTTCATGTAAATTATTAAAAGGAGAAGAATTTTTAGACTTCTTCATTGGTACAAAACAAAAGACTAAAGGATTTTTAAACAGTTATTCTTATGCCCTATTGACACTGGCAAGTTAAACCAGCTGCAGGTACAGTAAATCAGGTTATGGTATTTTGCATTCTAATTTGTCAATCCAACAAGTCAAATGCATTTGAGTGGTTAAAATTTAACATGGTTTAAATAAAGCTGGTTTTACTGTGTCATTGTGAAAATTTCTGCGCTGGCAAACAGTGTTAATGTGTGCAAGGCCTGTCCGTATATAAGAACCTTTTTAAGAACCTTACAGGCTGGAATTTAGAATAGCAGCCACTTAATTAAGAACCTATTCAGGCTGCCCAGAAAAACATAGGTTCTTTTATGTGGGTTTCTACTGTATCTTTCGGTCGTTATCAAACGTTTGTAACCAGTGCCTGCCAAATAGATTTCTAATACCGGGTGTCCCAAAAAAACGCAACAGATTTGAAAAATTATACTGCAAGCTGCTTCATAGTCATTATCCAACAATTATTTTATTCAAACTGCAATAATCAGATTAAATTTTGATATATTTTTCAGTATTTTTGGTGACTTGATTGTAGAGATAAATATAAGCAAACTTCAAAATTGCCCCCAGGTCAAAAGCAGAGCTGCTCCATTAACAATGGTGAATCATAATGTAAAACATGACAATCCCTGCAATTGCAAAACATTGTTGACAAACATTGTTGACAACAAAAGTGTTGGCAAACACACAATTTAATTGAACATTGAACAGACACTTTCATAAAGTTCTGTCAAAGCACAACCGTGCTTCTTAAGTGTCCATGATGGTTGCTTGCGTTTTCTAAAGTAACTAGGCCATTATTAGATGTATACTTTCAATTATAAATGAACACTGAGAGCTCCCTCGAGAATAGATAACTTATGAATCAGTAAGAGATCCCTTTGTTACAGTTTCTTAATGAAGTTGTGTGCTTGTTCATAATCATGTGACATTTGAGATATTGCCATTCTTTTAATTTTGCAGTATACTTTGCACTAATGCTGCTAGCTGTGGTTTTGCCCTGACAGCAAATTTGAAGTTTGCTGATTTTTAACTCTTCACTCAAGTCACCAAAAATTCTGAAAAATATATCAAAATTTAATCTAATCACTGCAGATTTAGATAAAAAGAATCATTTGAGTATCAATGTGAAACAGCTTGCGCCAGAATTTTTTTAATCTGTTGCGTTTTTTTTTGGACACCCGGTATATTTTTCGATGTCTCAGATCTTCAGGTCTTTCTTTCTCTAGGTGACTTGTTTGCAACTGGATGACCAACACTTAAGCAAAATATCGAATTTAGAAAATCTAGAGAATCTACGCTTTGTTTCCTTCAACAATAACGATATCACTAAAATAGAGGTGAGATGTTTACTGTTTGAAACATTATGAATCTTTCGCGTTTTCAAGTACACCGGACAACCAACAAACAAAATTCCAAATTGATTTTGACATCGACAAATGAACAGAGACAAGCAGCTCAAACTCCTGTCTCAAGCTAGGCCATTAACGAAGAAGTTAGCTATTTTCGAGCCATTTTCTGAAAATCGTAACATTGCCAAAATTGCCGAAATTATTATTTGCTATGATTTGACGGGAGAAAAATGCTCAGAAAACATCGTCATGTATTACACTTCATCATTGTTCTGTGTTCTCGACATTCCGCAATGGCTGTTTTTTTGTTTACAGGCGAAATACAGACATTGTACTTTCTTTCCAGTGTTGACACAGAAATCTTTTTCACCATATCATAGTTCGTGTTTCAAAACACAATTTTACTATTTTCCCGTTTTGCATTGCTAAAATGGTATACCAAAAATACACGAAGATGTTGGATATTATTTGATTACCAAATAGTTAATTGATTTTATTCATAGGTCAATTAGTTTATCGCTGATAAACAAGTAAATGTAGTAAAATATTACCACTTTGATGCGAATTGAAATAAGCAAGACGTTTTGAGCATAGCCCGTTATCAAACCAAAGCGCTCGAAATGTGCTATGCTCGAAACGTCATGCTTTTTTCAATTCGCATCAAAGTGCTTATATTTTACTTTATTTACTTGTTTATCTTTGTACAATTGCACTGCACGCAACAGGAAGATTGTTTTGATAGTTTATCGCTGCCCTCTCTATGTTATTATGTTCTGTTTTACGTGACATTTTCTGATCGTTTTTTACTTTACAGGGTTTGGAAAGTTGTCCAAACATCGAGGAGTTATCACTAGTTGGAAACTGTATTTCAAAAGTTGAAGGTACGTATCTAGTTTCCGAATCGTCCCTTTTTGGCTTACTATCCCACGAATGAAAAAGTACCTACCAAGATAGCAGCTTTCTTCCTTGAATTTTTGGCCTCAGTGTTGTGATAGAAAGGAAATTATAGAATGTAAATCACGTTGGAAAAACTTTTCCACCTTATGATGCATCAGTGTGATATTACGTTCTCTCTTGAAAATAAATGATGTTAAGGCCCGTTTTATAAGTCGTGCCGCGCCTTGCCGAATCGAGTGAATTTCGAACAAGTTTGTCTGGTTCTGCGCGGCGCGACTCTTATGATACCAACTTGACACTTGGTTCGACTCAGTCGAACCATATGCCAAAGGCATCTCGACTGGGTCGACCTGGTGCGACTTATAAAACCAAATTTCAGTCGCGCCGTGCCGCAGCATTTTTACACGTGCGCACAACGACAAAAGCCATTGTTTGTTTTGGATATGCAACCGAACCATACCCATGCGTAACTGTGGTTCGGTGCGGTGCGGCACGGCACGGTAAAAGCTTTTCCTTATAAAACAGAAGCGCTCCAAGTCGAACCTAGGTTGAACTTAAATTTCTATGGTTCGGCATGGCGCGGCACGACTTTTATAAAACGGGCCTAAATCAGTCGTTTCATCGTTTTAGGAATCGACCATTTACTGAAGCTGCAAGTACTTAATTTGGACAATAACAATCTGATGTCACTTGATGCGACACATTTTGACAAACTGCTTGAACTGAAGCATCTTTCTCTTGAGAATAACCTCATTACGCGGCTGAAAAGCTTACAGGTACGACAAGCATATTTCATGTATGAATTTGTTGGGATACAGTAAAAACCCGCATATAAGAACCACCCACTTATAAGAACCTAAGGCCTAAATCGTTCTAATTTCACCCCATTACAAAAGAACCTATTCGTCCTGAAATTCAAGGAAGGTTCTTATCTTTAAAACAGTTAAATGTAAACTACTGGTTGGTAATATGTGATAAACTATTTTAAGAAATTTAGCCAAACACTTAAGTAGATACAAAGCATAAAAAATTCCTTGTATGAATGTAATTGATACAGATAAGGCTAGGTAGATAAGGTTGTTCTTTATAAAATTGTGTCATGATAGTGAAAACCTTGTTTTCTCGTATTTGGCCTAAATTCCTGAAGATCTGTAATTAATTCTTTTGATAAGAACCTACTTAAGAGCCTTGCATCCTGTTTTCAAGAATAGTATCATATGCATAAGAACCTAAACAGGGTGATTTCAAAATATAAGGTTCTTATATGCGGGTTTTTACTGTATAGTCTAGCTTGATGTAAAAACTTTTACATTTTGGCACAAAAAGGCTCAGCCATTTGAAAGAACAAAGGATTCCTTATAATCATTGATCTTTGGCTTGCTTGGGATTGGATTGTCTAACCAAAAATTGATTTCAGGAATGAAACTATTTTGATTGCAGACCCCTCTTAATAGACCTATTAGCTATTCTGAAAAGAATCAGCATCGAACGATATTTTCCTTCATATTGTAGAATTTTCGAATGCGCATAATAGTGATAGGAACTCTACACCACTCGATCGAACGTCGCATATAAAAATGTATAAAGATAACACTCGATCCAGGCTCTTTTGTAGAATAGCTAAAAGGTATATTATGAAAAACTTATTATATTCTTAAGATCTACTTTTACTGCGTAAATTCAATGTCCCATTGCATTGGAAGCCTTTGTAATTGAAAATGAGTCCTCGATTTGAAAACTTTTTTATTTTAGAAATCAAGAACTCTGTGTGATTTATACCTTGGTAACAACAAAATAGCAAACATGAGAGAAATCTTCAATTTAAAGGTAAGACATCCCCTTTAATTAGCGGAGAAGTTGAAGATATTCAGTAAAATCTAAGGAAAAGGTCTTCAGCAGAGGTATTCCCGTTTCTACTCTGTAAGATTGGACCGCGCCTTGTGGTTTAGGAGCATGCGCCTCAATACCGGATGTTACAACAGTCACATTAAGACTTTATACGACTTGCTAACTGCTGTCCTCCTAGATTCATTTATAGGAAACTGGAATGAACCAGCATGTGTAAGTTAATGATACTTCATTATTAATCGTATTTAATGTAGATATAGGATGTGTTTTATTGGTACCGACTCTGAAAATAATAGACTTGGTAGACTCCGAAATTTCGTTTGATTGACTTTGAAATTCTCAAATTCTCTAAATACTTCTATCGCATTGAAATTCTCTAAATACTTCCATTATTACGACCACTTAGATACGCTAATTTTTCAAAATGAGGTTCTAACGCAGCTCTCACCGTATGGTGATAAAAACATCCTTAATGCTAACAGGAACATACTTGAGGTAACTTTACAATTTATTCATGAAGCTGGTCGGTTAGATTAAGCTCCCTTCAAACTTTGTTACAAGCCACGCAACCACTAAGTATCTTTTGGTTGCAACATTTCTTTTTTTTTTCATTTCGTTCTTTCTTCTTTTCGTTATATTTTTCGTAATAGTTATGTCTAGTTTATATAAATGCATTGTTTCAATGTTTTTTCAAGGCCTCGGGGTTGACATAGTATTTTGCTCCTCTTGGTGTCGTCGTCATAGTGTTTTCAAGTAGGTTAAGCAGTGTTGTTAGTAATTTGTCATGTAAATTTTTAGATGGAATGTAACAAAGTAAATTCTGAAAACGGTAGGTTTTGTAGGTTTAAATGTTCCTCGATAGTTAACTTGAACATAGATACCTCATTTGCTGATATTGGTACTTTGAGAGCAGACATGTTAATCCTGAAAGGTCAAATCTGTCTCTTCCTGCAAACCAGAGCTTTAGCCTTTTGGCCTAAGCAATTTCTTAAGGCACAGCATATAAATCAACGATAGCCTTGATAAAATTTGAACAATATTAGATCTTGTGTTATTCTGTTTTCCAGAAGTCACCCCTCAGTAATCCATTGGGAAGTTTCTTAATTTTTCATTGATTTCAGTTCTTAATTTCGATGTGCTTCAGGAATTTGCTTAGGCCAAAACGCCAAAGCTCTGGTTTGCAAGTGCACACAAATTTGAGCTTTCAAGATTGACATTTCTGCTCTCAAACCACCAATACCAACAAACGAGGTATCTATGTTCAAGTTAACTATCGAGGAACATTTTGAGAGTGATTAGCCATTAATTAAAGGTAAATTCAAGTCGCTAGAGTCAACCAAATCTGTATACTTTTTTTGGGACACCCGGTAAACCTTCATTTGTTTCGAAAATATTGGCAGTTTTAGTACTATAGCCAGGTCCAATTCTTCTGAAAGAATTATCGTGTACAAAAGATGTTTACAAATCAACAAAGACTTTGCTGCACAATTATGTCCCTAAGCCATGTGACTACCAAAGACGATCACTCTTTTCTATCATTTTCAGAACATCACAACCCTATCCATCCTGGACTTGGTTGGAAACCCTATGACGAGCGAGTCATCTGATTACAGACTATTTACAATCTACCACCTTCAGTCTTTGCGAGCATTAGATGGTGTCCCAGTGGATCAAGTCGAAGAGGGTATTGCCAGGGAAACGTATGGTGGCAGGCTGACGCAGGATTTTGTTGCTGAAAGATTAGGCCACTCAAACTTTGTCGAAGTTTGTGAGCTTGATTTACCAAACCAGGGACTGCGGAATATTGATCTTGGAAATGGTGACTCGTTTAATTATCTAACGAGGCAAGTACAACTTTTGAAAGCGTACACTGGTGGGTCTCGTAATTAGATTCCAAGGTATTTTCCCGCTCGTTTTTGCTTTCGTTTGTAATAGGCCTATTCACGTAGCCAAAGTTACGAGCAGTGCAGGAAATTGTTGAGGAATGCCGTGCCTGCCTTGAAGACACTTTTTTTATATATCAATTTGAACCACATGCAACAATACAACTACTGTGCCACTCATTGCAGGAAAAACACGTAGTTAGGGAGTTCCCACAATGACTGACACTTACAATTAACGAAGGAATTAAATGCAAAAGAAAAGTTACAATTGAAAGGAACGTAAAACGAAAAGCCTGATCGCTGAACAGAACTGAGGCGGCTTGTTAAAACGGCTGACCGGAAGCCGGCCCGACATTGATCCCTTGAACTATTGAGAAAGAATAGGTCCTATCTGTTTCTACAGTTGCCAAATAGTTTAAAGAACACTTGGAATGTGGTGCCATTAAATAGTAGAAGATTTGTATCAAGTTTCTATGATAGCTATTGATTTTGTTGTCTGTTGCGTCTTGCTCACTGCCATCTTCCACCACAAGTCAAATCAAAATCAAATCAAATCAAACTTATTTACAGTTGGTTGGTTTCTAGTTAACAACAAATAATTAATACCAACTATTTACAATACAAAATTTAATAAAACAAGATACAAGACCCTAAATTAAATGCAAATGTAGCACGTGCAGTTGTTGCCATCCCAGCAACGTATTCCTTTTTTGAACTTCGCTAGTGAAGTTGTCAACTTTAGGTCTATTTTAGGTGTATTTTAGGTCTATTATGTATTTTAGTATTTTCATTGCAGGGTAAACGTCAGAAAATGTATCAATTTTTTTGAAAATTCTATTTTTCAAAAATTATGCTGATGATATAAAAGTACCAGATGGTTTTCCTGCCCCGGTGATTAACATAGTTTTGAGAATTTATTTGTTTATTATAGTGAATTATTTTTTGTGCAAGTGAAGAATTTCACGAAAATTGTTTTCCATGGGCTTTACCTGAAGAAACGCATGAGAGGTACAATTTTCTTAATGTTTGGCAGTACAGATGAAGTTTCGTTGCAGTGTCTGCTGTTTTTACTCTTACAAAATTTAGAATTTGTTTCGAACAGGGGTGGATCGTGCATTTTTGCTGTTATGAGCAAGCCGAAAGAAGTGGTTTTTATCAACTTACTGGGTGCAGTAGAATCTCAAAGTTATCTTGAAGCCCGAGAAAGGCGAACGATTGAAAATTGTACAAAATGACAAAATAGACAAATAGACCTAAAATACATAAATACATAAAGGGTATTCCACAGTAGACTCGCTCTAAAGGATAGGGAATTTATTCCGTAGCGCTGAGAACTCACTGAGGGGAGCTTGCACAGCTCCTAGTACGAAGGTTATACCGGAAGTGCCAAAATAAACTATGCACTTTTGGTAGGCCTCAATAAATCGTACACTGGACCAATTTTGAAGATTTATGACTTAATCTTTAGCAGAAAGCCGGAATTAGATACTGGGATTTTTTTGCAATTTTTTTTCATTTTCAGTTTTTAGAGCCAGAAGCGAGTTTCTTAGAATTTTAGTTTTCGGAAACATTGAAAAAAACGATAAAAAAACATCGATCAAGTTTTCTAAAGAATCGACATAAACGGACAAAGAGAGAACTTGTTCGTGGTGATTTGGGATTTAGAAATCGACTACTCGTAATCTGCTGTACGAGAGTTCGCACTAAACCCCCAAATCACCCTGAAAAAAGTTTTCTCTTTGTTCATTCATGTTGAGTCTTTTAAAATTTGATCGACGTTTTTTGATAGTTTTCAGTGTTTTCAAAAACTAAAATTTTAAGAAACTCGCTCCTAGCTCTAAAAACTGAAAATTGAAAAATTTGCTAAAAGTCCTAGAATCTAAGTCAGGCTTTCTGCTAAAGATTAAGCCATAAATCTTCAAAATCGGTCCAGTGCACGATTTATTGTGGCCTGCCAAATGTGCATAGTTTAGTTTGGCGCACCCGGTAGGGAACATCTTTTTTTACAGCTTTGCTTTGCATTTCTGGACTTGATTTGATTCGATTTTCACGCAACATGTATATTCGGATTTCGCATATGACTCATCCTCGTGTGCCTTTAAAGTAGGATTTTTCAAGCTGACATTTTCCCTCTAGGAAATAAGCAACTTTAATCGCTTAAATCGATACTTTCTTTCACAGTCACACATGAAGGCATTTTATGTAACTCTATCCAATCTTTGTTATTTTGAACATTTTTGGGTTTATTTTTCTCCCCATAGTTCAATTCGTAGCGGAACGTTGAATAAAGTGACTCCATTACTTTGTATAGTTTTTGGTTGAAAGTTGATTCTACAATACCCTTATTGTTTTTTGCAGTGTAAATTTGGAACACAACAACTTAACTCATTTTGGAGGCCTGATTTATCTCAACAATTTAAAGGTACTCAATGTTTGTCTTTCTTCAAAGGTGTCCTGAAGCGAATATTTTTATTGAAGCAAGTTAATACATAAATAAAATATAGTTCGTTGCACAAATTAAAAGTTTGGGAGAGTTAACTATCGAAGAGCATTTTTAAAGTGATGTCAGATTATCCAAACTATAGATTTCATCGCTGGACTGAAGCAACACTGTTTCTTTTTAAGAGACATCTAGTACCTTATCTCTTCGCCCGACGCTTCGTTTGTAATGACTTATAACATTCATCGAAATCAAAAAATCACAATTTCCCCTTCTAACCTTAACACCAACTAAAAGTTCTTTAAATTGAATCAAGCTCCAGTAAGAAATTTCTTCGTTGTTCTTGCAGGTACTGTGTCTCAATTTCAACCACATAGAAAGTATAGTTGGGAAGCCAAAAGCATCACAGACACCCTCGAGCCCATCTCAAATTAAAGGAATCATTGAAATCACAAATCCAGAATTCAACACGCCTGTTCTTGATAAACTACAAGTCCTGCATTTGGGGTTTGTTTTTTTGCATTTTTTCTACCGGTTGTCCCAAAATGATGTATTATCGTTTGATTGCTTATATGTCCATAACCGATGAACCAATTTTCAAAAACTGGTAAAATCACAAACAACATCTTTAAATACGATTTAGCCTTTAGGCAATCAAATAAACAAAAGTGTTTGAAAATCGGTTCATTAGGTATGGACATGTAAGCAATGAAACAATAATACATCATTTTGGGACACCCGGTATATTAACTAATTTCTACCTACGTAGCATCCAAAGGTAGGTTTTAGAACACTGCGAAGCTAACATTTTCGAAACAGTGTACTGGTCCTTCCTCCCAATGTGACAACACCTCGTGAATCCATTAGCTGGGAATTACAGAGAGTTGGTGACTCTGTTCACTCGGCGTAATAGCAGGTTCTACAGGACGGAGACTCAAGCCACCAACCCTCAGATTGGTAGTCAGGTTGTTACCAATGAGCCATCTCCTTCTTTTTATCCCTCGTGTTACTTTTGGTGTTATTCTGTTTGAAACTTCTCGTTTTAAAACTAAAACACACAGTGTTAAGTTATTTGTATGGCAAGTTCCTGATATGTTTCTTGCTGGACTGGCTGTTAAAGAACGATCATACTTATGCGTGGAGACAAATACCTACGTTCTTAACTGTGCCTACACTACTGTAGATATGTCTTTGATAAAAGATCATTACTTTCTTTCCTTAGATTCAATGGAATAAGCAACATCGCTACTCTCCAACTTGGAAGGCTTCGAAATCTAAAGACTCTTTTTTTACAAGGTAATATTAAGAACTGTTTGTCTATATCCAATTATGTCATAGTATGGGTATTAAAGTTAGTTGACGGAGCTAAGTAGAGGCAATCTATAAATAGGACAAAGAAACGCCTACGCACGTAATTGCTCCCTAAGGAAAAGATATGCACGCACGTGTTGATATCATCAAATACAATAGGCTAATTTTAGACACGCATATGCAGTTCTTGACCTAGCTATTTATCTCCGTCAACTAACTTTAAAGGGGCTGTACAAGCTAAATTTCCAAAAATCCTAAACTTTCTTTCTCTAATGCAGGCAAGTCGCAGAAGATACATTGCAAATGAAGATGTTTTCTGTATGTTTGAACTGCGTAGAATTCGCCAGTGCAATCAAATTTTTTATGCCATCAACGATTATAAAGATACAGCTGGATTCTGAGCGATGAGTTTCAGATGTGTTTAGCCTAAACACACGAAAGGCAAAAGGCAGGCTAAGGCCTGGGTTACACGATACCGGATTGCTTTTCGCATCGGATTGGTTCCAACCTATCTGCGTCAAAATCGCACCGTTTTCATCGCAGTTACACGACACCGGATTGCTATGAACCCATTTTTGATTGCAGTTACACGACACCGAGTCACCCTGCACTGCAAAATCTAAATCTATTGTCTTTGACAACTGCGAAGCCCAAATGGAGTGGGGTCACATCGGATTGGTGCAGTTACACGAGCCAACGGAGTGGGGTCACACCGGATTGGTGCAGTTACACGAGATGGAATGCGGAGCGGAGTGCATCGGATTCATTTTCACCTCACCTTCAAAGCGGAGTGGTTTCACTCCGCGAAAACGGAGTGGAGTGACACCGGATTGCCTCGGTGTCGTGTAACTGCACCCCCCTATCCGATGCGAAAAGTAATCCGGTGTGTGATGAATCCGGTATCGTGTAACTGGGGCCTAAAGAAATTGAACGCCACGCGCCAATTAGAGAGGAATTTCTCATTGAATTTTATGATATTGACCAGCTGGTCTTTATCTTTGTTTACAAAAATCTTGTACAGCCCCTTTAAATCTTTAAAGCAAATGGTTATTGAATCTTCTTTTCGATTTGATGGCTCGAAGGGACGTTCTAGACTTACTCCACTCGTCCCAATGTTTTCAGTCCATTTCGAACTCATAAAACTTTGTTCATTCAAACATTGGGACTCATGGCTGAATTCTTGGCCCGAGATTCGATATCGCCTAAATTTTTTAACTTCAGGCATATTCTCACAAACCCGAATAAACTAATCCAGAGGGCATTAAATGAGTTTCTCCCAGGACAGGTTCCTGTAAAGTAACAAAAGAATGTATCGTTTTCATTAATTTGCTCTATTTTCAAGACTTTATTTCCCGACACTGATGAAGGCGAAGCCTGTAGAAATTGCCAACCACCCAACATATAATTCCTCAGAAATCATATTTTTGACAAGTATTATAATCTACATGTTTATTGTTACTGGTAAGTACATCAATGATAGATTTTGGTATATTTGACAAAATTTCTTACCTTCAAGCAAAATTCTCTCTCTCTGCAACCCGTGACAAAAAATGTGCTACGAGCGGACTATCCGGGCCTAGATTTAGGTCAATAAGTCATGAGTCCCAATGAGAGCAACAACAATTCAGTTCAATGTATTGTTTTGTTGTAATAATGCAGTTCAAGATGTTGTAGTTGTTGTGATGACTGGGACTGAGTATTGAGCCTAGGGACGTTTGGATTTTGGATATCTCGACTATTTTTAGAATTACAAGGTCTAACCAAGTAGAAGTTGGTTTGTAGCGATTACTAGGACTCAACGTAATCAGTTTGAAAGCGTCTTCTATGTTTCAACAAGGTTCCAGGTTATGACGCCATGAAATTGTTGAATCGTAAACCAGAATAGCGACGGATTTCTGCTTGCCCCCATACTGTAGAGCTTGATGGACTATGGTTTTCTTGAAAATTGTACCGTTCTTCCTCTATTAATGTAGTAGGATTTATAATTTATTTTTTTTGCAAAACTTTTCATCCGTTGATATGAAGAATCCCCGAAGTACAGGGTGTCCCAAAAAGATTGTTCCCCGTTTGTCTGACGATTGCGACAAAACGGCAAAAGATTCTCGCCAAACTTTTGCATGATGGTGCTCTTCAGATGTTCAATTAAAGGTTGCCACTATCCCCATCAAAATCCGTTGAAAAATGATGGAGCTATTACCTTCAGGAGACCAAATTTGCCCGATCACTGAGACCAGCGGTCGGCCATTTTGTCTTACTATTTTCCAGCGATAAATAGCTTCATGGATTGAAAATGAAACAGCAGCCTCTAATGTCATAGCTCTCGTGAAAATTCCGATAATCCTTGGAGAGTTCCACTATGTGTGACCTCACAGAAATTATTTCTTACCTCACGTGAAGATACTTATCACTGCAAAATAGTAAGAGAAAATGGCCGACCGCTGGTTTCAGTCATCAGGCAAATTTGGTCTTCTGAAGGTCATAGCTCCATCATTTTTCAACAGATTTTTACGGGGATGGTGGCAAACTTTAATTGAACATCTGAAGAGCACCATCATGCAAAAGTTGGCGAGAATCTTTTGCCGTTTTGTCGCAATCTTCAGACAAACGGGGCACAATTTTTTTGGGACACCCTGTAGAATGATAGCAATTTACGTGAATGTCCTTCTAAGCTATTTGAATCAAGCGAAAGATATAGTGACATTTTGTGCATCTTTTTAAAATGATTTGACGCCTATTCTTTCCAACCTCGTTTCTTGGATTTGTTAAAAATTTATATTATAATTCAATCCACAGGAAATGAGATTGCAAAAGTCGATGGTCTTGATGGTGTGAAGGAGCTACGAGAGTTAGTTCTTGACAAGAATAAGATCAAGGTAATTCAACCTTCTTCGATCATTGTCCAAATATTATTTCTATATTATTATCTAACACTTCTTTAGCTATCATTGGCCATATATGATTTGCAAATGGTTTCAGTAGGTAAAGCAACTGCAAGTTTGTACTGGCTGATTTTAGAAAATGTTTGGTCATTTGAAAGCCTGCAACCAGCAAACCAATTATCAGATTTCTTTACAAGAGACCATGCTTGTGTAGCTGACATATAAACTTAGATAAGAAAATTTAGTCTGTGTTAATCGGTCGTATCCTTGTCAAATTGCACTCAATCCTTGTCTACTTCTATAAATTCTCGAAAGCAATGTTGTCATATGTCATTCGTATGGCAAACTCGTTGTCTGTCATCACATGATCATTGCCAGACAATTCTTTCTTGCGTTCATTCCAAATTTTTAGCGTTGATTGAAAAAAATAAACATGTTTTCTGGCTTCCAGGCGCTTTGGCCGACCGAATTTCCTTTCGCTACTCATGTTGACATGCTAGGCCAAAACACACTTTTAGGGCCTGTTTATATGAGGCTTGCTGGCCCGTTAGCGAGCTGGCTCGCCTTCAGGTGAGATCCTACTTACCTGGTCACAGCTTTGTAACCAGCAGTTTGCGTTTATATGTATGCTGGGTTGGCCCGTCTTGCCCAGATCCCGGTTATCGAGTGCCGGGATCCCGCCTCAAACGGGCTGACTTTTCTCATATAAATGGAAGAAACGGGCTAGCCCGCCTGTAACACACGCGCAGAACACAGCAGATTTGTTAAGTTTCTAAAAATAGAGGACTCTTTGTCACATTTTGCGCCAAGGCTTCAATCTTCTTTTGTAAAACTGAAAGAACAGGAAAATATTTCCTCATTCTTTCAAATTTACACAGAAGAAGACTGCAAGTGGCACCCAAAGGCCGGGCTGGCTCGGGGCTGGCTCACTATCGAATCTCTCATATAAAACCGAGCTAACTTAGAGTCGAGCCAGCTCGCTAGCGGGCCAGCCCGCCTCATATAAACAGGCCCTTAGACACCCAGAAAGTCGAAGAAGCAATGCATTGTGGGATTCGCACAGGCGAAAAGCACTTATGTCAGCAGTGGCTCTTTAAGTTGTAACCACAGTCCAAACAGCGGTCCAAACAGCAAACACACTCAAACCAAGAAATCTTTCAAGTTTAACTGACAGAAAACATAGACGGAATGTGGCTCACAAATGAAACAAAAACAAGTTATGCTAAAAAATGACCGCGATAAACTTATAATTACATGATTCAAGATTGTGGCGAAGTTACAATATGATTAGTTCGTATCATGAAAAAGTTGATTAAAATTTTTGCTTGGAATATAAGTACTGAATTGATGTTTATCAAAGCGACAAAAGCTATATTGCGTCACAGAAAACCAAGATAATTGCACGATTGGTTCTGTGGGGATTGTGTCGAAATTACTTTTCTGAAAGTGTGAGAGAGTCCAAATGTAAATATATATCGTCTTCAGTGGAGCCCAAAAGACCAAGAGATATGGGTTACAAATAGTATCGATCAAAGGTGGTTTACGCTTCTATTAAAAGCGCTAACACTGCAGACACCAAAAATCACGAAGGAAAGAATTCTTAGACGATAAACACGCTAAAACCAGTCGCTTTCGCTCGGTTTTCGCAGTGTGGAAATGTGCTAAATTTACTGTTGATTTGTCTTATGTAAAACCTTTCTTTTCAACATAACGTGGATTTTTCGAGGTTTTAAAGGGCATGGTTTCAAAAATTTACCCATCACCCCGAACCCCCTTCCAACATAAGGGCCCCATCTTAGCAAACTCCTACGGGCCCCCAGTGTCTCCGTTACGCCACTGGATTGTGCCAACGTTGTTGCAAGAACGGCTCATCAAACCATTGTTTTCTATTCCAGAGAATGGGCAGAAGACTAATGTGATGCCCAGAATAGGCAGTAAAATCATCATTCCTGAGTTTTCCTTAGGATGCTAATTTATGAAAGAGAACCTGTTACAAAATAGTCAAAAATTCTATTTTGGAACTGGCAAACTCGGGATCGGAAGAGGTCTTCTAAGCCAAAGTAAAGGGCGTGTCCTCAAGCAAATTTCCTTGGGGCTTCACCCCTAGAGCCCCCAATTTTGGTACCGTCGTTGCATTGCTGACATCAAAATTCCTAATGAGTACGACAGTTTATATGCGTTCAGTCGGTCCGAAAAAATTTAGTCTGTTCAAAGCATGTCAACACCCACCAAAACAAAATTTGAATGTGCGCCGCTGGCAAGCTGACTTTCGTTAATCGCGAATGAGTATTCATTGGATTTTATTCTGAAAACATCGAAAACAGCAGTATTTCAAGTATTATTACAACTGATAAGTGAAAAAATTCATCACTGCACTTGTTCGCTTCATCACTGCACAAATTGGTCATCGCTGCACCTTAAATTAATCCTTGCTACACGTATCTTTTTTTAATAAGAAACTGCCCATAAGAAACTCAACTCTCAGATCGCCAAAAAATTAAGAAACTCCAGTACTGAAAAATATGAGTTAAGAAACTATTTATTTTGATAAAGGAAATCCGTAACATGTTTTTACTTTCCTTTCACTAGTTTCCTGTATCATATTACTTGTAATGTACTTGAGTAATGTCTAAACATTTGTTTTGAAATGTTCACGAGGGCACAGGTAGTGAACATGAAGATTGTTATGGAACGTCTAAGAATCTCGTAAGGAACTCCGAGTACTTACAATCTGATAATTTTAAGAAACACTCAGTAGTGGCCCAAATTCTTAGTCTCTTATAAAAAAAACACCTGTATATCTTATTGTAAATCTTTATAAAGTTCATTCTGGAAGAAGATGGCGATTATTTCACTCTGAACGAGAAATGTAGAATTTTTAATGTTTTCAAAATCCAGTTTTTAGAGAAAATTTGCAGCTTAAAATGACCAAGTGGCATCTCAAAAGGTAGCGAAACCTTCAACTAAATATTGATACAAAGCATGTGTCCATGACTTTTGATTTCAGTGAGTTAGCTGCGATAAAGTTCGTGAAGTTTTTTGAGGGGGTCGATATTCTTTCTTCTTCAATCTGTCATACCGTTCTTTGTTTTCTAGAGCTTTTCTGAGTATTCATTCGTCAAGCTTTGGAAAGTTACTGAGTTACATTGCGAAGAAAACAGGTACTCTTTGACCAAAATATTCTGGACCTCATTTTTAAGTTATTTCAGAGACAGCCTTCCAGAAGACGGCCTATATCTTTAGAACAGCATAACTTTTTTTAAATGGAGAAATTGTTAGCATCTGTATTACCAATAAGATAGCAGGATTTATGGATATTACCATGAAAGTTTCGAACGTACTTCTCAACAAAAGCCCAAACGCTCTTTGTTTCATTGATCCTATATTTCATTTCTTTAAAGGGGCGCCGTCGTCAAAATGTAAACAAAGCGATGATTTTTGCAGTTTTTTGAAAGGTGATATCACACAGGATTTTCGTATTTTTTCAAAATGAAAGTTGCTATTTGGGCATTAATCATTGTACTTCACTAAGGAACAAACCAAACACTCATATCTTCTACGATTGCTCTGATATTAGTGGATTTTTAACGGTCGCTTTTTGGTGTTTGACGATTTGTTTACTGTTTGACGACGGAGCCCCTTTAACACGCAGGCTACTTTAAGGAGGGTTGCCCTCCAGCAGAAGTCGCTCTTCAAGGTGCTATTCAATAAACACCTTAATTGCAATATACAATAACTTAAATCTAGATTGTAAGAAGCACAAAGCTAAAAACTTGTTTGCAAGGATTTCAAATAGCCATTACTATCTCTTGAAATGCATGACGCTTTCATTTGGATCTGAAGCAAAGTACCTTTTGCTTTACAGACTGAGAGAATTGTCAAATTTAGAGCCCCTGGTGAATCTACAGCGACTGTACATTGGCCTTAACAGAATCCAGGTAAATAAGTTATTAAAGGGTCCAGGGGCTGCTTACAAGAAAACCTGCTTGAGAACCATGACAAAGACACATTTTGGTTAGTTAGGCCCAAACGTTAAATGGCACCTAGAGGCCAGTCGGCTTCGGTGGGAATTCTAAGCAGAAAAAATTCACAAGGTAAGCATTCAAATTCAGTTCAGTTCAGCTCAGCATAGGGCTCAAATCTTTCAAATCTTTAAAAAGGTCGGTGTAAAATTCTACTATATTTTTCTTTGAATTGGATTGCTTGAAATGAACTTATGGTACTTTGCTGTAAATCTGCCGTGGAAATTTTATGATATCTTTATTTTTTTGAAAATGGCGGCAATTTGATAATTTTTGAAAAAATTCATGGAAAAGTTTGAAAAAATTTAAATCATTGTAAATCCTAAACTAATAGAGGAAACATTACATAACCTTCAAGAAAACCATAGTTTATGGAGGTCTACAATATGGTGGCAAGCAGAAATCTGTAGCTTTTCTGGTTTAGGATTTAGAAATTTGATGACGTCATAGCCTCAAATTTAATAAATGCCGCCATATTGAAACTAATCAAGATATCAATAAATAGCCATGGGAGATTTACAGCAAAGTCCCTAAGTTCCTTCCAAGCTATTTATTTCAAAGAAAACGGCAATAGAATTTTACACCGAACTTTTTAAAGATTTGAGCCCTATGTTGTTCAGCTCAGTTTAATTTTAAAATTCCACTACATACAAAAAATCTTTCTAAAATGCGTACAATTAACTAGAATAACAAATTACAACAGGTGACAAAAATGACAAATTTACAATAAGAGTACATAGAGTTCGTATGGAGAGGAATTTCTTACGGTGGAGCTCGCTCAGAAGGTACACTAATCGAGGAGAGAGCAACCCCTAAGCTGAAAACTTATTATTCAATTTATGAAATCTTTGAGTGATTCGATTGATCAATGTAAGGAAGAATTATCTTATCAAGGTATTCAGGATTGGTACTTAGTTAAGAACAGATGCAATTTCAGATCACGACGGAAAATCACTACTGAAGTAGATTGTTTGATATTGGATGGAATGTCGTTTCGGGATTTAGCGCCTGCATATTTGATAGATTGTAAGCCATATTGCAAAGTATTCTTACGCGTCATAAAAATATCACCTTTGCGAGCCCGCCTTGTATCATACTGATGAACGGTAGACAAAGTTTCAAAAAAATTATGGAAGAAGGTAGGAGAAATCAGGTGAACAGATTCATACACAAAGAGAAGTAGCTTGAAATGAAATAAATCATTTAATTTTAGAATTTTTAATTTAGAGAAAATAGGTGTAGATGGAGATTTAAAATTCATTTGAATTCATTTGAAATATAGAAATAGCAAGTTAGACACATTCCTTACGTGTCAAAATCGCCCATGCTTTCTCTTACAAGTGGAATCGATCGCAGGTGTAAAATAGGTACATTGCATTGAGGATAAAATGGGTAATAGTTTTTTCCAAAAGGTGGTAGATCCTGCATTGTTCAATCATGATTCATAACTTTAAGCTGAGAAGAACCAATCTGTCTGTCAATAAATTCAATAACACTTTTGCCTTGCCCATTTTATTCAAATGTATACCTATTTTACCCCTGTAGATTTAACAAAAGTGCAAAAGCGCCAAGAACAGAATTGCACGTTAAGAAAATTACTGTTCTATGTAAAAGATTGAGGCCCCATGTTAGCCTTGGCCTTGATGTGAATAAAGAATGCGAAGCAAACCATATCTCAAGATTATCTTCATGCCATTTTCATGTAAATACCATTCATTTTGAGTTGAAAATTTGAAAGAAAATTTGTGTCAACAGCAATGAATTTAGAGACGAAGGGAGATTGCAAAATCTGTGGGAGAAGGGAAAAATCCTAATTTTTTAAGAGGGAAGGGAGAAACCATAAACTTTTGAGGAGAGAAGGGAGATTTCGATCCCTGTTCCACCCCCCCCCTTGTTTCAAGATATCATACAAAATGCGATAAAATACTATGATCTAACACCTCGACTGAAATTTACTTTCTGGTTACTTTCCCGAAAAAAAATGTCATGATTTTCCTGAGCAATATTTTGTTATGATGGTTCAAGGTTTAACTGCAACTAGTTTGAATAGAGGGTGATGTCCAAAAATTTGTCCATCTGCAGCCTTCTCCAGTTCGATCTTGTCTCCAAACTTTTTGTAAACATCTTTAAAGCCAAACTTGCCGTACCAGGTTAAGTCGAGCCAATCGACAAACACATCAGCATTGGAAAATACAAAAGGAATCATAAACTGCTCAGTTTTCAACACTTTAAACCCATGCTTCTGAAGCAAATTGGTTAACTTCTCCACAGGAATAGGATTTAACATATCATAGTATTCCTTCTTGAGATCTTCTGAGAAATAGGGCACAAATTTCTCCGCATAATCAGGTTGTTGAAACAAGGCGAGATGGGCTGCAACTGCCCCACTTTTCATCGCCAAAAATGAATTCTGAATGGTCTTCTCTTGCTCTTCGTCTGACATCCAATGAAGGACAGCACTGCTGTAAACAACATCATAAACACCAAGCTTCCCTTGAAGGGCGTCTGACCCACCAGCGTGGATGTACGTCAAGTTGGTCAGATTTCCAAATCTCTCTTGTGCCACTGTAATTCTGTTTTGATGGGGATCGCAGGCTGTTATATGGCCATCCTTCAAAACATCCTTTGCAAGATCGGCCGCATACTCGCCCGTCCCACAACCAATGTCAAATACATTATCACCAGGTTTGATATCCGTCATAGCCAGTAAACCTCTGCATAGATCATACTGAGCACCTTTGATAGTTCTGCTATGTTTTAAATAACCTTCAGCAGCATCTCCTGGTTCCATGTTGAACGTCTCTTACAGCCAGATGAGAAATAACGGCTTTAGATATCATGGATTTTGGACAACTAAAACTCTGCCCTCTCCGGGGGCTATGTGAAAAAAGGAACATAGGAACAGGAACGATAGCCATGACTCTTATTAACCCTATCTGGACCGGGCTTTTTTGAGCATCCTCAGGCCGAGGGGAGGCTAAATTAGCCCCCCCCCCTCGGAACTCCGAATTGACAAGGGCTAGAAAGATGAAATTTGGTCATAATATGTAACTTAATGTGAAATGTCCGAATATCTAATTTATTTTACTCTAATTGTTGTATTTTCGATGACGTCATCAATTTTCTTTGTTTTAGGCCAAAAACAGTACTCTTACAGATTTAACTGTAAAAACTTACTTACGAGAAATATTATGCTTCTTATAACTTTAATTAACAGATAAAATATCTAAGTTTCTGAAAAACATAATTTTTTGAAAAATTATGAAATTTATAAACTTATATTTATTACCTAAAATCAAATGACATAATGCAAAAGAAAAACCAAAAAAATTGGTTATTTCCATATTTTCTCATTGATTTATGGTTGCTCTGTAAATTTCATCCATTTATCTCACTTCTGTCAAGAATTATCTTAGTTTGGAGTTATAAAGGGTTTGACCGTAAAACAAACAAGATATTAAAACTACTCTCTGAAAAAATTGTTATATTTCCAAAAATACATGACATATCTTGTAGAAATTTTGGTGAAAGATGCGAAAAGGATAGTTAGGAAAAGTCACGAAAAATAATTAGCGTAGAAATTATCATAAAAAAGATACCCAGACAAAACTGGTAGGGGGGGGGGACTATTTTAGCCCCCCCCGGTCCAGATAGGGTTAAGGCCTTTGTATACCCCGCCATATTGGACAAAAGTGCTACTTCTTAAACATGTGTTGTCTTTTAATTTGTGTTTTTATAAGGCCTGTTTTCTCAAAAGAACCGGTTTTATAAATCGTGTTTTCTCAACAGAACCGGTTTTATAAGTTGTGTTTTCTTTGTGTTTTCTTATAAGGTCTGATTTTTGCTGTATTTATAAAGTCTGATTTCCGCTGCATTTATAAGGTCTGATTTTGGCTGTATTTATAAGGTCTGATTTCGGCTGCATTTATAAGGTCTGATTTTGGCTGCATTTATAAGGTCTGATTTTGGCTGTATTCATATGGTCTGATTTCGGCTGTTTTTATAAGGCCTGACATCAGCTGCATTCATCAATGGGTGTAATTTAGGAAACCAGAATCACGCAACTATGGAATTCGGAATTGCGGAACTGGGTCAAAGGTATAAATTGCGGAACACAAATGCTCTATATCGTTTATTGGCCAACTATGAATGTTTCAAGATATGATCAGTTGGGGGCACATTAATTTTGTTTTCTTTTCAATTTTTAGAATAATCAAGTTTCTTAAAATTTTCATTTTCCAAAACACTGAAACGATAAAAAATCATCAGCAATCAAATTTCTATAAAATGTTTTGTGATAATTTGGGATTAAAAATCGATTAATTGTACACTGATGCACGAGCACTGGCTCTGTCTTCCCTGACGCCACCCTTGGTTCTAAAATTTACAGAACTATCTACCAGCCCGGCACCTTGGTTTATTATAAAAGATGAGTGTACTGTAGCACCGTTTCTTCATTCTTCACTGTCCAAAAATCGAAAACACTGTTTTTGTGTGCTGAAGTACTGCTGAAGTTTCTTTCGAATCTAGAAATCTCAAGTATGTGTTTGTAATCGTGATCCAGAGTTTGCTAGACATATTTAGGATATTCGTAAAGGCTTATTGATTCCCGAGACCAATGGAAACCTGACCACCATGGATGGACATTGAACAGTGAATAAATGCTGAGAAACCAAACTATGTAGCAGCTAGCAACTCCCGATCAAAAGATCGTCCTCAAGTCTTCGAGATTCTTTCAAAAGCAAAGAGAAAGCAGTTTTACGAGAAATGCTGGATATTGACTGGGAGAGTTGTTCAAAGCCAAAATATCAAGATTGGCGTTTAAAAAATTTGCTCACACAAACTATCATGTAATTGTCAAGACTTCCATTTTGAGGGCAGGCAAATTAAATTGTGGGAATCGAAGATACGGTAAAAATGCATGTCCACAAATTTTTCCCCATGGGGTATGCAGCATATGCGCATAGAGGGGGGGGGTGTCAGTCCGAAAATGTTTGGGCAAGCCAAAAATATTAGTTTAGGTTCATATCCACCAAAAAATCAGCTTGTTCTATACTTTTACATCTGTAAATGTGTCCTAATCTGTCAAAGAACGGAAAAAATACCAACATAAAGTTAAACAGAATGATACTTCTAGTCAAGAGAAGAGAGCACTTCTTTGGGTACCACCTAACGTCTAGAAAATAATTAATATAGGGTTAACTTACTGTAGGATGAAAAGCGAATTTTTCAAACGATTGTATAGGAGATAAGGAATTTGGCAGAAAAGGTAGCGAAAATTCAGGAATGAGGGGGTCTATTGGGTACCGTCCTATTTTGGTGTTCCTCTTATTCAGGATTCATAGATATTTCAATTTAATCATACAGTACAATGCAGAAAATATTACAAAACAATTGAAAGTTAGACTGTGGAGCTTAGCCACTTTGATGTCACTGGAGAAAATTCCAGGAAATTCGTGTTCTGCAATTTATACCTATGACCCAATTCCGTAATTCCGCATTTTCGAATTCCGTAATTATGTAGTTATGTGATTCCAGATTTCCAAATTACGTAATTCCGGATTCCGTAAATTACACCCGTCGACAAACAGCCGAAATCAGACTTTATAAATGCAGCAAAAATCAGTCAGACCTTTTAAATGCAACCTAAATCAGACCTTATAAATACAGTCAAAGTCAGACCTTATAAATGCAGCGGAAATAAGACTTTATAAATACAGCAAAACTCAGACCTTATAGAAATGACAAAGAGAACACGACTTATAAAACCGGTTCTGTTGAGAAAACACGACTTATAAAACCGGTTCTTTGAGAAAACAGGCCTTTAAAAACACAAATTAAAAGACAACACATATTTAAAAAGTAACACTTTTGTTCACTATGGCGGAGTATATACGATACAAAGCATTGCGTATCGTATGGAGATTGTGTTGAAAAGTAATGTATTGCTACAGGTTATATACAAAAATAGGACAATAATTATCTATCAATCTACTTTGATTTCGAGAGGATTAAGACAAAAATGAAATGAAATGAAAATCTCAAATACTGACAGGGTGAATTGTCAATGAGGTGGGGGTAGTTTGGATTGTCAGAGTTTTAATCGTAGTTATTGCTGATGTATTTTTTTAGTTTTTTTTGGAAAGTTTTCTTTAATTTTAGATTTCGCATGTCAGATGGGATTCCCAGTACAAAGTATTGATCTTCGTTTGTAGCTCGTGGTATTACGAGGAATTGCAAAGTTTCCTATGAAAGAGAATCTAGTTGGATAACTGTGTATCGAGCTTGCTTTTTGAAAAGAATTTTGCAGATTACTGTGTGAGGAATTAATATCAAACTTGAATTTGGCAACTTCGCATTTGTAGGTATCGTCAAAATTTAACAACCCTTGAAATGATTGCTTACCATTATGTTAGAAATACCAAAATTGAGCTGGCAACTTTTATGTTTTGAAACGTTGCATCACTACAGATTAACAATGAAATTATATTCTCGTCAGGAAAGTGCTGAGATAGAGAAATTGGAGCGATTGTCAAATTTGGTCGAGCTCTCAGTCATTGGAAATCCGGTAAGCTATTCTGTTTGAATCTTAAAGGTAATTTGTCCATGTAAGTACAGCTGCGTATACACTCTTGTCAAAATTTGCTGACGTGATGCTGACGAAGAGCCTCGAAGAGTGCACTGTGATTGGTAGAATTTAACTGATCACATGCAAAACTAGAATTTGAATTTCACAACGAGGCTGCCTGCTGTGAGACTTCGGGTTCAGCTCTGGAATTGCAGCCGCAAGTAAAGTCATCAGTCTACTTTTATCAGAGCTGGCTAGCTTTTTAGTACTACGGTTAAATGATCATATGAAATATCACGTGAAAATAGCAGAGTCACTGTACTTACACGGACATATTACCTTTAATTTCTCTGCAATTGTGACATTTACAGTAGTCTGGGTCACTTTTTTTTAACTCGGCATTCAATTCTACATCGAAAAATTACTATTAGAAATCAATTAAAGGCGCTGTGTCCATGTAAGTAGACGACTTCGAGGGGGGTATCTCGAAAACATGTGATCTTTCGTCGTTTTTTTATGTGAGCGTTGTTTCTTGCAAAGTCTTTTCTTGCAAAGCGTTGTTTGTTAGTAAAACGATTGTTTCAAAGACAGAAGATAGATTAATGAACATAAAGGGCATGTTTTGACAAGTTCTTTTGAATTCGCCAGCAGGGACTCAGCAATCTCACATTTTGAAATTGTGTTCTAGAATTTTCAATGGTCCTTGTTTTCTTCTTTTGTGTGATGTTATCAGACAGAATAGGTTTCCTTTCCTTTNCATCAGTCTACTTTTATCAGAGCTGGCTAGCTTTTTAGTACTACGGTTAAATGATCATATGAAATATCACGTGAAAATAGCAGAGTCACTGTACTTACACGGACATATTACCTTTAATTTCTCTGCAATTGTGACATTTACAGTAGTCTGGGTCACTTTTTTTTAACTCGGCATTCAATTCTACATCGAAAAATTACTATTAGAAATCAATTAAAGGCGCTGTGTCCATGTAAGTAGACGACTTCGAGGGGGGTATCTCGAAAACATGTGATCTTTCGTCGTTTTTTTATGTGAGCGTTGTTTCTTGCAAAGTCTTTTCTTGCAAAGCGTTGTTTGTTAGTAAAACGATTGTTTCAAAGACAGAAGATAGATTAATGAACATAAAGGGCATGTTTTGACAAGTTCTTTTGAATTCGCCAGCAGGGACTCAGCAATCTCACATTTTGAAATTGTGTTCTAGAATTTTCAATGGTCCTTGTTTTCTTCTTTTGTGTGATGTTATCAGACAGAATAGGTTTCCTTTCCTTTCGACAACGAAAACAGCCTGCCCTTAACCAATCAAATTCTCGCACAGTTACATGCATGTCAGCATCGTGTCAGCAGTTTTAACTGTTCGTGCATGCAACTTATTGATATATGGACACAGTGCCTTTAATGGAATATCTGAAGGATCCATAGCAGAGTGTGTTTAATTTGTAATTCCAAACGTAAGCACAGGGCTCACATCTTTTAATTGAATTGCTTGAAAGAACTTATGGTGATTTGCTGTAAATTTGCCTTGGAAATTTTCTGATACTTTGATTTTTTCAAAATGGTGGCAATTTGATTATTTTTGAAAAAATTCTAAAAAAAATTTGAAAAATTTAAATCATCGTAAATCCTAAACCAATAGATGAAAAATGATGTAACCTTCAAGATAACCACAGTTTATGAACGTCTACAACCTACAATGTGGTGGTAAGCAGAAAATCTGTAGCTCTACTGGTTTAGGATTTAGAAATTTGATGACGTCATAACCTCAAATTTGATAAATGCCGCCATTTTAAAACAAATCAAGATATCAATAAATTTCCACGGCAGATTTACGGCAAAAAACCCCAAGTTCCTTTCAAGCCATTTATTTCAAAGAAAACTGTAATAGAATTTTACACCGACCTTTTTAAAGATTTGAGTCCAATGTAGGTTTCGCAGAGACGAAAATATATTTCCCAAACAAATACAACAATCTTAAAATCATAGGTTTCGAATTCACCACTAGGGTTTCGTAACGAAAACGAGAGTCTCGCCACCGTCTGCTAATCATCCTGCGTTTGGGAGCATATGGTTCAGAAGGGATTCGAAACCTACCAAACCTACCGTGTTAAGAATTCGTACAAAGCAAACACATCCTTTTTCAATAATCTATTTTAAGCAAGCTGAAAGGATTTCTAGCTATTTAAACTAATTTAGGCCCACTATGCATGCCGCATCCAGGCATTGGACCTCTAGTTAAACGTCTCTTCTGAAGGACGGCGAGGTGAGTTGCGAGGTCAGGCCTCTGAGAGATAAACCATCCGGAGTTTGACCTCACTCGATCGAGCTTAACTTCAGTCACCTGACGAAAACTTTTAAGCTACTCGAGCACTCACCCCACACTCAGTCACTCACCCTTATGTTAGTTACTTTACTCCGAATGACCGGCGTTCAGCTTTCTACACAACGACTGTCTAAGAATGAGGGGATATGTGCAGGGCGACTAGATATACCTAAAGAACAATATATCCGATACTACACGAGTGCAAACCAGGGGACAACCTTACACTTACTTTCCTGTTTTCTGTCTTCATGTCCATTCGAACGTTTGTCCCCTGCTTTCATTCCACAAAATCTGCTGCTGATGCGTTAGGCTGGTTAGTTGATATATTCCTTTGCTTTTTGTGCTGCATGTAATTTTTCTACCGGGTGTCCCAAAAAAAAGTACTCCGGTTTAAAAAATCACCAAAAATCAATTACCAAACCTTTGATAAAATTTTCTTTTTCACTTGTTTTGTCAAGGACCCAAAAATATTTCTAGATTGTAAAAGTTTTGTTTTTGATACAACAAGATAGAAAAATTCCAGGTTGAAAAACCTTATTCCTTATTTTGAGCTATAGTTTTGAAGCAAAATACTAAATCGTGCCTAAAGAGTCAAAATTTTCAGATTTTATAACATCATTTAAGTCTCTAAGGATAGTGTGCATTTCTTTTTTTCATTCCTGACCAAATTGAAGGCTTTCCATGCACAAAGGTTTGATCTGGCAATCACCAGTGATTTTTTGCAGTATGATTCAAAACCAGGTAGCTTCAAAGAGAGCTAAATTTGCTCATTTTTAAACCAATTACAAAATTTGCTATATCTGGGAAAACAATTTGGTCCTTGATCCACTTGACAAAAAAAGAAAAATTAAGATCGGTTGTGTAAGCAAATTTTGGTGATTTTCTCAAACGAAAGTACTTTTTTTTGGACACCCGGTATGTTCTTACTATTCTCAGCCATCGACATTTAATATCTTCGTTCTTTTGTCTGGTTAGGTATCACGCCGTCTTATGCATCGGCCAATGCTAGTTTTTAGACAGCCTAATTTGCTGAGCATTGATGGTATTCCAGTTACAAATGAAGAAAGAACCAAAGCTGAACTGTACTTCTTAGAGCAACAGGTGAGCGTTTCCTAGTGATTCATATCATAGCGTTACTGTTATACTGGCCCTCAGATATCAAAATAACTCTCAGCAGGGATAGAAGTTGTGGAATTTTTTAATCTTTTATCAGCTGTTGTCTGATCGTTACTTTTTATTGATGGTTTTGATATCATACTGTATGCTCTACTTAGTGACTGAACAGCAAGGGTGAATTCTTCCCAGTCTTCAAACTGCGGATTTTCAGCAGCATCATTTTCCGTTTATTTGTAGTATTTGTAGCGGTTGTCTTTTTTTTTTTCAGTAATTTAATTTGAGTGGGCAGGAAGTATATCTAGCTACTTAAAGCTAATTTAAGCCCACTGTGCATGCCGCATCCAGGCACGGGACCCCTAGTTTAACGTCCCTTCCGAAGGACGGCGAGGTGAGTTGCGAAGTCAAACCTCCGAGGTCACCCATCCGGAGTTTGACCTCACTCGACCGAGCTTAACTTCAGTCTCCTGACGGTAACTGATTAAGCCGCTCGGCCACTCACCCCATAAAGAAGTAAAGAAGTACTCCCATTTGTATCATGAATAGCAGATCTGGTATACTACAATCTTCGTGATATCTTTGGGTGTTTCATCTATTTGTGTATATTCGTTATGGGGGGGGGGGGAGTTCTTCTTTCTGAGAGGCCAGAGTTGTTCTTTCCTAAAATTTAATCTATATTGTTTCATTGATGTAATTTGCTGCCGTAGTTGGAACTCGATGACATCATGTCCTTTCCGGCTATGGCAGCCATAAAATATTCATATTTCGTTGTATAGTTTAGTTGTATTTATTTGTGATAAAACTGAAATAAGCGATTTGCGTTTTTTAAGAATGGAGCTAGGCCGTTGAATGGACTGCATCAAATAAATTAACAGATACTGCAAAACGAGTAAGCTGCGAAGGTATGACATTTTTGAGGGTGCAAAATCGCTTTGCGGTTTTAGGGAGCTGAATCTGTTGTTTTACAAAATGCACCCTTGCTTGCTGAACACATATCCAGGTTAACAAAATTTAACGAGATGGAGTAGCATCTTTAAAATTGTGACATTTTGGTTTTGGAATGATGAAAGCAGTCAAGATTTTATCATGATGGTTATCAAAGCCATATGTAAGTTCCTAAACTTTTGGCATAACTCCAAGCAGTACAGGGTTTTCAAGGCGTTTATTTTGTTACCTTGCGCACAGGAATGAAATGCTATTTCTCTCAGAAATATTTTCTTGCGACATCACTGCACTTAAAGAATTATTTGGGGCTTTTTCGTGTTGTTGCTTGGAACTGAATTGCTCAGTCTTAACCGGTACTGTTCGACTGACGATACATTTGCTGCAGTGTCTCTCTATTGTCTGAATTGCATGGTTTTATTCAAAACAGGGTGGAGTTCAACTGTTGCAAACACTCGCTGGCGCAGCAAATCTCTCTCTACCAGGGATTAATGCTTCCGTAAGCAAACCAACTGGACAAGTTCCTTTGAAGGTTTGTTAGTTTTAATCTCTGCTGTCTATCTGGCTGGTATCATGCAAAAATTTCATTTGAGTTTCCCGGTATCTTAGGCCTAGTTTAAACCTCGTTTTTTGCCGTGTCGAATCGAACTGTATTAAAAACGGCAGAATCTGCCGTGTCACAAAATCTGATTTAAACAGCGCTTTTTGCCATGTCGGATTGAAATTAAAATGGTTGAAATGGCAATTTTTCAAAATGCACAAGCGCAGTGACTGATCACACGTAGAAACCGCGAACCATGGCCTAGAACTGATTGCTTATACGCAGCAGAAATACGATGTTTAAATCAAGTCGTTTTTCTGCCATTGGATACGACAGAGCTGATGAATTCTTGCCGTTTTATCTATTTACAACGACACGTGATTTAAACATCGTTTTATGTCGAATTTAATTGACACTTTGAAGTTTTTAGGAAAATCTATTAAACTCGACACGGCAAAAAACGATGTTTAAACTGGGCCTTCGACTACATTTACACTGTATTTGGACAGTTGTGACCCTCTTTTGAAAATTGTCTTGTTTTATTCCCGATATGTCCAGTTCCGTTCAATAATTCACCCAGCTTTAATAAGCCATTTCTTGCCGTCGATATGGGAAATTTTCTGCAGAAAGCCCCTTATTCGAAAGCAAACTTTCCCTTCGTTTTCCTTCCTTACAATAATGACACTTAGATGCATTCATGTTTTTTGCCCTCTTGGAAGAATGGAATCCCTCTGAATAGGCTATTCTACCCTGGGTACCAGGGCCTCAAAAGTAGAAAGAAATTGAAAATTTGGAAAAGGAAGAGGGAAGGAAGAAAGAAGACTTTCTTTCCTTCTTTGCTTTTCTTTATCTTTTTATTCTATTTTTTTGGCTCTGGTACCCAGGGTAAGGCTATTCATGCTAGGGGGGAGACTTTTTCATTCCCCCAACAGGATAGCATGCGCTAAAGCGTGCTCAAGTCATTGCTGTGAGGTAAACATATTACGGAAACTTGCTCGTGGTTTTAGCACGTTTTTTAAGGTTTCTCGAAGGGACTTATTTTGGAAAATCCCTTGTAAAATCCGAACGGAGTAACCAATTTCAGCCAGGAAAAATTCTAAAAATAATTGAACATGTTAAATATTCAATCAGATATTGCAAAATATAATTGTTTATATGTTCAGGGAGCAGTAGCCTTTCAAACGCCGGGCCTTTTTTACTCACCCGGTAGTATGTTGAAAATATTTGAGAAAGAAAATCCTTGAGATGATAGGTCAAGATAACGACGCCCCCGGGGGGTGTACTTCACTAAAAATTCATACAGGGGTGTGCGCCGCCAGGATTTCTGTTATGACCCAATCCCAGAATTTTGGTCAGATATTGACACCCTATCCCAGAATATAGGTCAGATATTGATACCCAATCCCAGAATTTTTGAGGAAGTAACAAAGAACAATTCAACGTTAAATAGCATTAAATTTTACGGCGAAAGAACGGATTTCCTCTCAGTTATGGTCACAAGCAGAACAAATCTGCTCTGAATCAATGGGGACATTGAACACCCATTACCAGAATTTTTAGTTTAACAGTTAACCCCAATCCCAGAAATTTCCAAGTGAAAGTATACCCCAATCACTGAAATTTTCCAGTAAAAGTATACCCCATTCCCAGAATTGTCAGGCCAGAAACTACCCAGAACTGGCGCACATCCCCGTCTGACCCGATAGTGAAGTACCCCCTCCCCCGGGAACGACGCCGCTCCCCGATGCGATTGAAGATCAGCAAGGATTAAGTTTTATAGGGCTTTAGGTTTCTATTCTTAAGGTCTTATCATTGTAAAAAGATGTTATGTTTTTTAATTTGCTAAAGGGTTAATTTGTGTATAAATAATATTAAATGAAGAAATGAAATGAAGATGCATCAAGCATTTTTTCAACCTTTTTTAATCGATTTGACGCCTAAGCTGTATGATAAAAAAGCAATGTTTGACTTCATTCAAAATTTCTTGTGCTGAATTGTAAGACAAACATATCCTTGATTCCAGGTTACCCAAGTACAGCTGAGTGGTAACACCCCTGAGTTTGCTTATCAATTTGGACAACGTTTACATGATCACTTCCAAAACTTGTCACCTCCACCATACTCTGGCGCAGATTATAGTGACCATAATACTAAACGTACGTATTTTATGCTCATTTATTGCTATCATTCAATTGTAATCATCCAGTTATAAACATTATTCGGGAAGTTGGAGAAGACGCTACCTATTGTTCCAAAAAAATACTCCTGTTTTAAAGGGGCTCCGTCGTCAAAATGTAAACAAAACGATGATTTTTGCAGTTTTTTGAAAGGTGGTGATATCACACAGGATTTTCGTATTTTTTTCAAAATGAAAGTTGCTGTTTGGGCATTAATCCTTGTACTTCACTAAGGAACAAACCAAACATTCACATCTTCTACGATTGTTCGGATATAAGTGGATTTTTAACGGTCACTTTTTGGTGGCTTGGGTGAAGCCACCAAACAAACTGCAGAGAACAATGGATGAACAATGGATAATCCCCGACACGTGCGAGTTTACGGATTTGTTTACTGTTTGACGACGGAGCCCCTTTAAAGCATCATCAAAATCGGATTACCGTGAAAGCTCTATTTCGCCCCCTCTCTCTTAAGCCCCCCCTCTCTAATAAGCCCCTCCCCTCTGAGCCAAGATTTTAAATAAGCCCCCGTCTCTATTCAGCCCCTCCCCGCTACATCAAATTGCAGAAGTTACTAAACATTTTCATTTATTTTTGCTGAACAAGTTTGCATGTTAATTTGGATATGGTTTGGGATAAAACTGTGTCAAATTTATGTGTTTGACTCGTAAAGTTCTATGTTGAATCCGCAAAATATGGGTAAGAGAACTGAACAGCTATCATATATATCCTTGTCATTTGGTTTTGTGAATAAGCTCCACCCTCTCTTTTTTTAAGCCCCCTCTGAAGTGGCTGAAATTAAATAAGCTCCCCGGGGGCTTAATAGAGTTTTACGGTATGACACCTATCACAAAATTTTCTTTTTGATCTCAATTATCAATGATCCAAATATAGTTGAGTATGATAAAATGTTTGCTTTCAGTACTCAAAGGGTATGAAGCAACGCATTAAAAAGCCTCATCCTAGGCTATACTCTTTGGTCAACAGGGTAATCTTGCCTAAGAGCCATCATCTTGAGATTTTTCACTGTCTTTCAAATCTACAATATCAATGCTTTTTGCGGTATGCTTCAAAACCAGGCATATAGATTTACTGATTTTAAAACTAATCACAAGATCAGCCTGAACAATAATTTGGTCTTTTCTCTACTTGACAAAAAAATTGAAGATCGGCCATGTAATAAAATTTTGGTGATTTTGCAAACAGGAGTACTCTTTTATTGCCCGGACACCCCCGGTAGAAGAGCAAGAACAGTAAACAATGCTTCTGAAATTTACAAAATACAGAGTGTGTTTGATTGGCACCAATTCTGAAAACCACAGACTTGATGGACTCGGAATTTGTGTTTGAATGACTCCAAAAATTCTCAAAGTTTGGTAGGTTTGGAAGGCCCTCTGACTCTCCTGCTCCATAAGACAGGAGGTTTGGCAGGCTTTGGAGAGAATTTCCTTTTTGCCAGAGAACTTTCATTTTCTTTTTGTATATCCCAAACCTGCTTTTTAAAGATCTTCGTGTTTATTTGAGAAGAATGTTTCCATCTCTGCGAAGTCTGCTGTTTTTACAATTTCGTAGGTTTTGCATTACCAATCAATCGAACACACCCACAGAGGGCAGCAACTTTAGCTTTCTCTCCTTTCGCATATAAGAAATGCTGAATCTGCTACTGAGCCTAAGACAAAAAGAAAAAGATGATACTGGTGATGAATGGACTTGCAGTACTTTTATACGGCAACTCATATTTTTATAATAGTATATGTTTAAAGGGGCTGTACAACCCGTCCTCTCTGCGTGGCACTGCGAGTCAAATCATCGATTGTGTTTAGGCTAAACACAACACAGCCAATGACGATTTCACACAGAGAGTAGTAATCCAAAATATCTGCGACAGTCTCTGTAACGAAGCTTTGATGGAGGATTTGTTTGATTGGTTCAACGCCGAATATTTCAAAGTTTTAATGGATATCAAAAGTTCCATCACATTTCATAGACACTGCGATTAAACTTTTGTACAAGCTGCGATGAATCTGGCCGCCATTAAATCTGAAGGCTTTAGATACATGTGCGGGTTGTCCCGTACTTTCCGATTGTTTACAAAAATCGTGTACAGCCCCTTTAAGTATTGGTTTGGAATTTTATTTTATGGCTTTCAAATCTTGTTCAATTATTTACGTTAGTATATTAGCGATTAGAATTTTTATAAATACTGGAATTTTGCTTCAGGAAAAAAGAGTGGCGGACGTAAGGATCAAAACAGTGGCAATAAAAAATCAGGAAATTTCAAAGAGAGTAGCAGTTTTGAAAGCAATAAGTAAGCAAGCTGCTTCATTTGTTTCCTATTTTGTAACCTTTTTTGTTCAATTTGATCTTCATTTGCAACGTGCCCAGCTATTTGATAACCCATAACCTGATATCTCTACATGTCATGTTTAATTGTATGGCGTTTGGAAACACGACATGTCGGATCTACAATGACGCATTATGATTGGTTGATAATCGGTCCGGATAGGCCGTACTTTTGAAAATTGGACCGCTGTCTCAGATCGTTAACCTAACCAATCTAATGCATCGTATGTGATGTTTTACATTAATTCCAGATAGTAAAGGTTATGTTGGGGGGTTACTCGGCCAACGTTTTAATATATTTCAAAGTCGATATCTTCTCTGCAACGTAACAATATGTTGTATACTTTGTAAGAAGCCCTTGTTGAAAGATTACTTACGAAAGTTGTCTCATGTGCAGTGGCCTTTTATGATTCAACATTGATGGGGAATTATGTCGGCATACATGCTGCCAACAATATTGATGCGTGTGTAATGGTATTTTAGAAGCAAAGAACTTCTTGACATACCACCCTGCAGTTTCAAAGTTCCTTATTTGAAGATGAAGGTGAGGTTGCGTTTTTCAGTGCCAAGCACTGGGATCGCAGAAATAGAGCAGACCTAATCGAGTCTGCGAC
>REGL01000199.1:210411-221201 GCA_004194395.1 Aurelia aurita complex sp. Pacific | reverse complement strand
CTACAACTCTACCTATTTTACTCTCTTGGAGCTCAGTTAGATCAACTTTCCATGTAGATTCAAAAATGTTTTTAATTTCGGCTCCATTGTGCTATGACGTCACAATGAAATCTATAGAAATTCTCGGGAATTACAGTGGTTCTGCCGACAAGGAGTGTGACCAAAAAACTGTGTAACTCAGCTGGATTTTACATCAATCTGTGCACAATTCATTTCTATGATCTGTTTGCAAAATATCCAAACTCCACGAAGAATATTGCTTCAGTGAAAAAGGTTGTAGAGGGCCTTCAGTCCACAGCTATGGCCATAAGTTTAAGACCAGCTCTTGGATTTTTAGTTTGAAGTTACAAATCACATAGTTATTCAAATTAATGTTCAAGAATTATTTTATTATTAGAATCATCCAAAATCACAGGCTCTTACCTAATAAGCACATAATTTTTTCACGCTTTTCCGTGGTCAAATTTTTGGTGTACAATATAGTTTTAAATCACATCGAAAAATATATTTACAAGCTACATGACTAATGAACGGGATCCTTATGAATTTACAATTACGCTTTTCTTCTATCCAGCTTTTGATCTTCTTTTAACGCTTAAGACTGTTGGTAGCTCCTTTATTTGATCATTCAACAAGGACAGATTTTGTAAGACAATAGCATGAGTTGCTTTTGATTGACATCGCAATTCAAAGCGATTAGCGATCGCAGACAAAGGAAATTCTCTTAACCAGTAATTCAAAACAAACAAAGCCGCAAAAGTTTCTCTGAAACTAGTAGGGCAAACTCTCGCCTTGTGCAAGCGAAAGGTGGTTTTTAAGAGAAGTTACGTGCTTGTAACGAAAGAAGAAGGGTAAATCTAAAGTTCTGTCTGGCGGATTTTGTTTATTTGATTCAGAAGCCCTGCAGAAGGCATTAGAATTCTCGCATATTTAGGGCTTAAAGGAAACGATTACAAAACAGCTCCTGAATCAAATACACAAAATCCGCAAGACAGAACTTTAGATTTATCCTTCTTCTTTCGTTATAAGCACATAATTTTTCTTAATAACTACCTTTCGCTTGCACAAGACGAGAGTTTGCCCTCCTAGTTTCGGGGAAACTTTTGCGGCTTTGTTTGTTTTGAATTACTGGTGGAGAGAATTTCCTTTGTCTGCAGTCGCTAATCGCTTTGAATTGAGGTGTCAATTAAACGCAACTTTGCTATTGTATTACAAAATCTGCCCTTGTTTGATCATTCAGAAATAGGCTTCCTCTGAATGAGAGTGACTCCATGCCAAATTGTGTCGTTCTCGTGATCGGTAACCTGCAGAGGTGCTTAGTTCTGAGACCGCTTTCCTTTTATGAAGGTGCCAAATGTACGATAGATTTAGATGCCTTATTAAATTAGATATTTCTAGCTTCAATATTGGAGTTTTATATGTGGATCGTTACAGCGTCATTTTCATCCAGAAGTGCATCAAAGGAAGAGTCGTACTCATCGTGGAATGTTCTCGATGCACGCTTATGAATATGATTCATCTTGATTGCTGATTTGTCAATTGCTTAGTTAATCATTGAACTGACTGATTGATTATTTGATTGTTTGATTCGTTGATTTTGTTTGTTTGTCTATTTAATCATTCACTGAGTTGTTGATTTATAACTCATTGATTTTGCAGTTTAGAAGACTGGCGGTTAGACGTACATGGTTGTTTCCCAAAACAACTCGAAGAGAATAAGGTGGTTGAATTTTCTTATATATTTATGTCCTAAATAGCTTCTAAAAAGCTGTTTAAGGCTTATTTGCATTTATCAACACTTTAGTCAATAAACCTTTCAGCTATTCTGCCAGAGTCTGCAACTTGAGACCAATTTATTTGCAACTTTCGAATTTAAGTGCATGCAATAGAGTTAGAAGCTTCTACTCCATTAGTAAAACCGCGCTTCGTAATCGAATGCGCTATTAAAGCATCGATTGATTGATTGATTGATTGATTGATTGATTGATTGATTGATTGATTGATTGATTGATTGAATGAATGAATGATTGTTCTCAGGTACTGGACACTGAAACGATTCCTGATTACCCATACCGAGATGACGGGCTTCTCATTTATCAAGTCATGGAGAAGTATGTCACAAGTGTGGTTGTTGGCAATTATGGTAATTTTTAATGTAGCATTTGATGAAAGAATCTTTCGTTGAATTTCGTCTGACGACAGCAAATCGTCAGAAAAGATTTCGAAAAGATCAATCCAGCATACATAAATTGCACTTATTTTCAATCTTATCAGAAAGTTACGAATGATTTGGAAATTGAATTGAGCATTGTCAGTACATGACCAGTGAATGAACCCTTTCTTCCTTCTTGAAGCTAATTCACACTTGAGATTAGAATTGGGATAAGACCTGTTCTAAATTCAGTTTTAACGCGCTTTCAGTTAGTTATTGCTTCAAAGTAGAATCAAAGCTTTGATTCCATGCAGACATCTTCATAGCATAGGTCCTCACAAAATATCAAATTGACGCAAAACTTTTTTCGAACCTGTTTTTGGTTGCATTTCTGGTGTATTTCTAACGTGTATTCACTAAAGTATGAACCAAATTAATTTTTCTAACAGATACATTTTGTAGCATTTTGCTTTTTCAGGATTGGGATATTAAAACTTCATTGCATACATCATCTTTCTAGATTTACCTGAAAAGCTGGAAGGAGATTTTGAAGTACAAACTTGGGCAGAAGAGCTTGTGAGCGAAGATGGATGCCAGTTAAAGGTTTAACAGAAATTGTTGATTAATTTATATAATTGATTGATTGATTGATTGGTTGGTTGGTTGATTGATTGATTGGTTGATTGATTTAACAATTGATTTACGTATTAAGTCATTCCTTCGCTAATTCAGTTACTGACTAATTAAGCAAGTGACCGACAGACCGACCGTCCAAGGAGAAAAGCTACTAACAAACTGACGGAACCTCCGCTTCACTCATTCAAAAAATCGCTGATTCACTATAAGTGGTTCATTTCATAGTTCACTGACCCAGTAACGATCTTTATGGAGCGAATTACACATACAGCATTTATTTTGGTTAATATCTTATGACGAAGCTGCATGAAACTGTCAGTGTATTTATGTGTGCCAAAACTAATTTTAAAAACATCTATGTTGTGTTTGAAATGTCTTGATTGATCGATGGTGTTGTGACATATCTGATTGCTTTTAAAGCGAATGACTTGGGCAATATGACACGGCTCTATTAGACTTGCTCCAAGTCTATTCCATGGTCTATCAGCGTTAAAAGAATATAATTACCCCTGCGGGGGTGTAAACAAGTTGCTTACCCCTGCGCAGAGGTAATTGTATTTTTTCAACGCTGATAGACCACGGAATAGACTTGGAGCAAGTCTGCCGTTCCATAAACACGACAAAGAAAAACGAAAACACGCTATTTTTCTGTGGCTTTGCTTTCTTTGGGCACGCATCGGATTATCAAATACAATATGCTATTTTGAAACTTATGAGATCTCACCTTTAACTCCGGTTATTCACTTTAAGGTTCAACATCGTCATTGTGTGAATCAATAGAAAACAAAGTTGTCGTGCGTGTTGTACGTTGACAGTGTCAATAAAACATAAATTCATTTAAAAATACGACTTTGTACGAAGACTAAGGATAGTTACATTGTGTGAATCAGTTCGTCTAATTTGAGCACGTTTCAAATGGTGCTTTTCCTATCATTTGGCAGAGAAACTAGTACTATTGGTGCTTTGCTGCCAAGGACTGTTTTAATTTAAAATTCCATCAAACAATCATATCCCTTGATTTCTTTTTATTTTTTAGGGAGTTCCTGGCGATGGTAAATTCACACATACAGATCAGCTCATACAGACCCTGACATCGATTATATTCATGAGCACAGTGGAACATGCAGCAGTCAACCTTCCTGTTTATGATGAGTGTGCATTCATTCCCAATTACCCGATGTCATTGCGAGGCAGTCCACCCAACTCTAAGGTATGTCTATCTCTACATCTATCTCGGGGATTTTATTTATTTGGTTCAAAAGCCGATTGGGAGGCGATTCAATTCTCTTATTTTTGGGTGTTATTAAAATACTTACTGCTCAGCTTATGAACCAAATAAATAAGATGCCCGAGGTAGATGTGTGGATATATTCTTCTTCTTTCGATATATACTCATGTTTGCTCTTTAAAGCAATTTCTGGAATGCACAACGATCGCACTAGCTACCTGGATTTCAGAGAAACTTGTGCAGCTTTGTTTGTTTTGAATTACTGGTGAGGGAATTTCCTTTGTCTGCGATCGCTAATCGCTTTGAATTCAGGTCTCAACAAGAGCAACTCATTCTATTGTCTTACAAAATCTGCCCTTGTTGCGCTAACTGTCAAATTAAAAATGCTCAAACGATCGTAATTTTGCTTCCAACAGCCCAATCTGAAGCAATAACTTTTGATTTTGTTTGATAATCGTAGATAACGAGAACGGTATTTTCATGAGTTGTAGGATGAGTTCGGATTGGGCATTGGGAAATATCAATTATTTGTTGCTACTGAAACACACTTATATGGAAATAATTACTGTAAACAAAAACAAAGGCAAACGAGGACCAAGTATTGCAGTAGCTGGCACGAAGTACATTTTCCTTGTATCACACATTCTTTCGAACAGATTCTTACGTTCCTTTTGTGAAAAATGTTTGCATGGTGAGCTGAGCGAATCCAGTATCGTTGATATATTGCCATTGAAATACACATCAGTGGAATGCTTTGCTGTAAAAAAGGAAAGAGAGACAAGTGGCATAGCAGACGCGAACTAACATTCATCCTTGAATCTCTTATTTTTTTTACAGGCTTTTAATGTCCTTTCATGATATACTCCTCGTAGGATGCACTGAGAGAAGGCAGTATCATTGACATGCTACCATTGAAACACACATCAGTTGAGATCATTGCAGTGAACAAACTATTGAGTGAAAGAGAGACGAGTGGCCTAGCTGACACGAAATCACAATACCAGCATGACCCTATCTCAGTTGCAGCAAAGCATCGGTAAGATTTCTTTACATTATCCTTCAGTCTCAGATGTCCTACGACAGGAACCTTTTTTCTAGATTTCCACCTAGCATCCGAAGGTAATTTTAGGACGCTGAGAAGCTAAGCTTATTGAAGCAGCGTCCTGGTCCTTCCTCTTGATGTGACCACACCTCGTGATTCCTTTAGCCTGGAATTACAGAGAGTTGGCGCCTCTTCTTACACTTTGTTGCAGGTTCAGCAGGGTGGGGACTCGAATCACCAACCTTCATATTGGTAGTCAAGCGTGCTACCACTGAGCCATCCCCACTGAGGCACCTCAATAGCAAGAATAAAGTTTTGACAAGATCCTCCTACCTGGTCAATAAAACAACTTATACCCTTTAAGAATTCATTACCGATCATGAAAACTCCTTTTTGTGAAGTTATGTCAGGGACCAACATAATTGCGTAAGACAAGGTTTTTCATGCCATAATTCCATCTCCTCTCTCCCTGAGGAATAATATAACAACCGAAAAATTTAACTGTGATCAAATCTGTAAACACCATTGTTCAGGCACATTTCCATTGTTTTCTGCAATTTGTTTGATGGCTTCACCCAAGCTACCAAAAAGTATACTTTAGAAATCCACTGATATCCGAGCAATCGTAAGAGATATGAATGTTTGGTTTGTTCCTCTGTGAAGTACAGAAGTTTATGTTCAAAATAAATACTTTAACATGGAATGTCAAACAATATGAATATGAAGATTTGCACAATGATTGTCTGCGCTTGCCTCATCCTCTGTTAAAAAAGGCTTTCATTTTGGAAAAAAGGCGAGAAGTCTGCGTGATATTGCCTTACCAAAAACCTGCAAAATCATCGTTTGGACAAAAATTTGGAGGCGAAGCCCCTTTAAAGATCGGTAAGACAAGTTTCTTCTCGACAGGTATTTGGCTACTGTGCACGCTACGATAGTTGATAACCAGTCCCTCTTCGTTTTGTGTATGTGTGTGTCTTTTATTTTAAATCGAAAAATTGTTAGCTACAAATGCAACTAGTCTAATTCGATTATTCAAATAACTACAAATTAATAAATATATTTTTTTTTTTTTTTTTTTTTTTATTCAAAAATAAATATTTNTGTCTGCGCTTGCCTCATCCTCTGTAAAAAAAGGCTTTCATGTTGGAAAAAAGGCGAGAAGTCTGCGTGATATTGCCTTACCAAAAACCTGCAAAATCATCGTTTGGACAAAAATTTGGAGGCGAAGCCCCTTTAAAGATCGGTAAGACAAGTTTCTTCTCGACAGGTATTTGGCTACTGTGCACGCTACGATAGTTGATAACCAGTCCCTCTTCGTTTTGTGTATGTGTGTGTCTTTTATTTTAAATCGAAAAATTGTTAGCTACAAATGCAACTAGTCTAATTCGATTATTCAAATAACTACAAATTAATAAATATTTTAAATGAATTATATGCAGGATTAATTTTGAAGGTGTATATTGCATCTGCAGGTGGCCCCATCCCAGCTCTTGATTAGCCTTTTGAATTGGACCAGATTTTCTGCTGATTTTATGTCATCTGGCAGACGATTCCAGTTCTGCGGCCCAAAAGACCTGAGACTATTTGAACCGAACGTTGTTTGGTTGGGCCTATAGTGCTGCAAATAATTTTGACGATGTGAAGGTTGATTGGAGGTCCTTGTTTCGAAAATATTTTGCATGAATGCAGGATTTAGCTGGTCTGCAGTTTTTGAAAATCACAGTCATTTTTACGAAACTGTTACAATCGTGTTTCTCCCTAAAGAATAATATAACAACCGAAAGATCTAATTGTGATCAAATCTGTAAACACCATAGTTGTAGGCACATTTGCATTGTTTTCTGCAGTTTGTTTTCTTCACCCAAGCCACCAGAAAGTAATCTTTAACCATGTTAAAGTAACCATGTTAAAGTATTTATTCGACACCGCATTTTCTTCCTCTGCAGCTTTCTAGGGTCTGTACGGGAAGTAGCATCAACAATCAACATGCAGAACAAGAAGAGGAAGTGTTTCTATGACTACCTGAATCCTGGAATCAGTCCTCCGCATGCTCAGTGAAACTGCCACATGACTGTGAAAATGTTAAGTTTGTAAAGTATTGTAATATCATAGCTGTAAATTTGAAGAGGACAACAGCTGTACCGGGAGACCCAAAAGAGTGAAAATCTTTTTTTAAATCACCGAAATTTGATGATATTACCTATCTTGAAACTTTTTTTGCTGCTTCCTGTCCAGAACCAAATCATCTTGAGTGATGATATTGCAAATACTTGAAAATTCTTTGATTTTGCTGGAATTCAGGATTTTATGAGCTAGGAGGTTATGATTCATACTCTGAAATCGCAAGAAGAAGCTATCAAATTGAATTTTTAACCCGAGTTACAGTGAAAACGGTTGTTAATGTTTTTGATAGAGCTTCTGCATCACTGCATCATTTAGGACTCGAATTCATGTGACATTGCTAGTTACAATTTTTTCTCTAAGAATGCAATATTTCGTAAGATAGTCAAAATACACTTTTTATGCCGCAATTCTGTCATCTCCCTCTGGGAAAACTAAAACAATGATCATCTATTAAGTGTATTTGGTTCTTGACAAAAGAAAACAGAAAAAAAATGTAAATATCAGTCACATAATCAAATTTTGGTGATTTTTCAAAAAAGTTTCATTTCATTTGTGGGTCACCCAATAAAAGGCAGTTCGTTATTGTTTATTTAAATTGAAGGTGTTGTGGCGCAGTTGTTTACTCCTCTCATTATGTAGCCATAACAGCCAGGTGGACAGGGTTCGATCCCAGGTAGAGGCCCAACCAGTTAAGCGTCATGACAAGGGGTCGCGGACTCAATTCGATCTTCTCTACTTCTGCAATCTCAACGCTTGTTGCTAAAAACCACAACCTCGCCTTAATTAATTGATTTTGCATCCCTCTACGCATTAACATATACAGGCATACATGGCGTTTCGATAACTTTTTGCCCATTTGAGAGTCAATAGACAATGAACTGCTCTACAGTTTTTCCAATATTTGATCGCATTCTTGAAGGGAATCAGAAGGGAAGACAATCAGCTTTTGCTGAAGAGTTGCCCCCCTTAAATATATGAAAATCAAATCAACTGTCAAAGACTGACCTAGAAAGTAGAAAACTGTAATATTGGAATTAAGTCTGATATGTTGCTTTTCAGTGGGCTTTCAAACTGCTCGGCACATTCGGTATATCAGAGAAACCTGCAAACAAATAGATCGAACATTGTAATCTCAATCAGAGAATTTACATTGCTAACAAACTCACTTCCAGCCAAACATCAACCGAATAGTTCTAAAAAGAAAAGTTTGGTTTTGGCAAGATTTATAAGATTATAAGTCTTTCTTAAGAAATGATGGATTTTTTCTTGAGATATTTGAACAACTTACTTGCCTCCTAGTTCTAAAAATCAATTTAGAACCATCTGGAACCTTTCGAAGCTTATGTTCCTTAAAGAACCTTTGTCACCCAGGGTCGCTTGCGGGCACGCTACAATTTCAGACTGTCTAAAAATTAAAGAGCAGTAGTTGAAAGTACTGCAGTGTGGCTCCATCTTTTCTGCTTAGGCCAAATATGATTTTCAGACAGTTCGAAATGTTAGCGTAATCACAAAGGACCCAAGGTGACAATGGCTTATTGAAGGACTCTTCTGGTAGAACTCCCTGCTTTGGTAGAACCATATTTTAGATTAGATCGAAACGATTGTCGTCATGCATGAAGAGAAATATGGTGAGATTCTTTTGTTGCTTTTTATTTTAACATTTGCTATATCCATACTTTCAGGCCAAAACGTGTGGAGGCAAGCCTTGTGCTGGTTATTTGAAGACCACAGACTTTATCGAGAAATGGCTGCCTTTCACTCCCACACCTATGCTTTTAAATAAAAAATAATCACTTTCAAAATGACCCATTTCTGCGCAAAAGCCACCCTACACCAGCATAGATTCCAATCCTTTAAATTGGTTGGTGTAAAACTCTACGACCTATTTCTTTGAATTGAATGGCTTCAAGAACTTTTAGCAATTTCACTATAACTCTACCGATAGAATTTCCTGAAAGTCTCAATATTTACAGGATCAGAGAGTTTTCTTCTTTTTAGGAATTCAAGAAAATCAGAATTTCTAAACTTCTTGAGGAAACATGAATCGATTTTTCAAGAAAATCATAGTTTATGAATGTCTACAAAATGATATGAAGCAAAGGTCTTTCAGTCATGTCACATCCTTAAATGAACTGAAATATCAAACCTGCTGTGATTTCAACAAATATTCACGACTTCTAAAAAGTCTATTAAAAGATTTAAAGCAAAGAAGCAAAAGTTTCTTTCAAGCCATTCATTTCAAAGATGCAAAGAAAGAGAACCCACCTGTTTACACCAACATGAAGATTTTGAACCTACGCTGCCTGCACCCATACCTTTTGGCCGAAATTGCGTACTTTCAGATTCTGCCACGTTTAGCAAAAAAGGGCAGGCTGTTGCCTTGCTCTTTGGTCGAGAATGAGGTGTTTAAAATTCCTTCAATTTTGGGAAAAGAAGAAAACACTTAACCTTACCTTCTTGGCTGAAAGAAGAAGCAAATTCTTGCGAAAAGGGCACGCCTGTTGCATAGCCTTTTTATTGACATTGAGTACTTTCAGAAATAGGCCATCTTAGAGAAAGAGGCAAGCCTATAATGTTACTTTTGACCGAAAATGAGTACTTTCAGAAAAGGACCATATTTTAGAGAAGAACAACAGCCTATCGCGTTACGCCTTGACTGAAAATATAAGTCATTTCAGAAAGAGACTATTTTAGAGAAAACGCAAACCTTTAGCCTTACCTTCTTGGCTAAAACTGGGTACTTTAAGAAGAAGCTGAAATTAGAGAAAAAGGCATACCTGTAGCATTGCTTTTTGGTCTGAAATTAGTACTCTAAGAAACACACAATTTCAGAGAAAAAAGCAAGCGTATAGCCATACTTTTCAACTGAAAATGAGTACTTTCAAAAAGAGGCTCTATTAGAGAATAGGCATGCGCCCTTACTTTCAGAACGAACATTAGTTTTTTGGGCAGAGGGCTTTGGGAAATAAGTCAGCCTAACCCCTTTGCTTTTTTGTAAAAAATAGGCCCTTTTCGAAACTACCGATTTTACGGCAAAACGTAAGGTTAACCCCTTTGCATTTTTGCAAAAATAGGCCCTTTTCGTAACTACCGATTTTCCGGCAAAAAGTAAGGTTAACCCCTTTTCTTTTTTGCAAAATGAGGCCCTTTTGGAGACTACCGATTTTAGGGCAAAAAGTAAGGTTAACCCCTTTGCTTTTTTGCAAAAGTTGACCCTTTTCGAAACTACCGATTTTCCGGCAAAAAGTATGGTTAACCCCTTTGCGTTTTTGCAAAAATAGGCCCTTTTCTAGACTACCGATTTTCCGGCAAAACGTAAGGTTAACCCCTTTGCTTTTTTGCAAAAATTGACCCTTTTCGAAAATACCGATTTTCCGGCAAAACGTAAGGTTAACCCCTTTGCTTTTTTGCAAAAATAGGCCCTTTCCGAAAATACCGATTTTGGGCAAAAAGTAAGGTTAACCCCTTTGCTTTTTTGCCAAAATCGACCCTTTTCGAAAGTACCGATTTTGGGGCAAAAAGTAAGGCTAAGCCCTTTGCTTTTTTTCCCGTTTTGAAACTACCAATTTCCCGGCAAAACGTAAGGTTAACCCCTTTGCTTTTTTGCA
>REGL01000199.1:182023-205421 GCA_004194395.1 Aurelia aurita complex sp. Pacific | reverse complement strand
CTATTCTGGTTTAGGATTTAGAAATTTGATGACGTCATAGCCTCAAATTTAATAAATGCTGCCATTTTGAAACTAATCAAGACATCAAAAAATTGCCACGGCAGCTTTACAGTAAAAAATGCTAAGCTCCTTCCAAGCCATTTAATTCGAGGGAAACCGTAATAGAATTTTACACCGACCTTTTTAAAGATTTGAGCCCTATGTTCCTACCTAGTAGGAAGTGTGTTTATTCCTAGTTTTTATAGCATTACATAAGGACACCATCGAACGTTTTCTTTATAAACCCTAAGACTTTACCTCCATTAAATGATAAGCAATCCCTAAATCAGAATAAGATGCTTGAGAACAATATAAACATTAAAAACGAGCAACTCACGTTATTCAGTGCAAACAAAATCAGCATATGCAACGAAATCATGGGAAATAAGAAACGCAGTAGCTGTTCCTATAGCAGTACTATTCCTCCCAGTGTCCCTATGCCCGTGAACGTTGTTGTTCTGTTACTCGAAGTTGAAGGACAACGGAATACAAGGAAAGCTGGGCACAGGAGAACAGGGAGGAACAAAACTGCTGCAAGAACAACAACTACTGCATTTCTTATCACCCATGGTGATATCTTTAAAAAACATTGCACAAAATGTTATTCATGTTGTCTTTGACTTCATGGCTCGGAGGGGACTTGAGTTACTTTTCTGTAATTCTATTTGCGGGGTTTTCCATATCTTGATTATTATCCAAATTACAGCACTTTTCGTGCTCAACCTATTTTAAGGTTGTGACGTCATCATATTGCTGAATCGCACATAAAATCACCCGCTTTGTGGAAAAGTCCAAAAGTAGCCTAAAGTCAGCCCAACATACAAAGTGAAACCATGGGTTGTAGGATAAATTTAGGTTCCAGTGAATGAATTAAATTGGTTTCAAATATAGAATATAAATCACCCTGTATCCTTCTTGTGTTTATCCTTCTCGTTACCTTCTCGGGCAGCAAATAAGCTTCTTTCAGGTCTAATACTGCGACATTCACCTTGGCTAGGCCTGCTAGGTCCACCTCATTGTTGAGAATGAGCGCGAAAGTATCATGTTTCAAGATCTCCTTCCTAGCTACAATGCCACCTTCCTAGCTACAATGCCACGCAGGGACAGAAGAGGCGAAGGAGAGAACGAACGAGAAGAAGTAGCATAGAAGAAGTACCTTCGTTCTATGGTTCTCTCCTTCGCCACTCGTTTCCCTGCGTGGCATTGTAGCTAGGACGAAAATTTTGAAATTTGATACTTTCGCGCTCATTCTCAACAACGAGAAGGGCCTAGCAGCCAAGGTGAATCTCGCAATATCAGACCTGAAAGAAACTTATTTGCTGCCCCAGAAGGTAACGAGAAGGATAAACACAAGAAGGATACAAGTTGATTTATATTCTTCATTTGATACCAATTCAGTTCATTCACGGGAACCTAAATTTATCCTACAACCCATGGTGAAACAACTTTAGTATTTATCAGTAAAAATCGTTTATATGTATTTTGTCGTAGCCGTAGATTGTCTCCTGTTCTCAATGGCATCGCCCTTGTAACCTTGTAGTATAGTAAAGTAGTTCGTACGTAGTGTCTTAAGTGGTTTGTTTTGTAAGATTTTAAATTGAATATATAAAAAAATTACGCATAAGAAAAGCTACAGATTTCTGCATACCGTCATATCTCGAGATCTCAATTAGCTACGGTTTTCTTCAAGATTTTACCACTTTTCCTCTCTCGATAAAGGATCAACAAACAGTTTTTCAAAACTCTGCATGGATTCTTTTAATGAAAAAAACACTGTAATTTTCTGCAAATAATCCAAGATAGCAATTAAATCGAACCGCAAATACATCAACCGTTTGTGCAATCCATTTCAACGATTTGATGCATATGCAAGCAAAATCACGCTGATTCTAAATACTACTCAAATTTTTTTTTTTTTTTTTTTTTTTTTGATATCAAAAAATTGCCACGGCAGATTTACAGTAAAAAATGCTAAGCTCCTTCCAAGCCATTTAATTCGAGGGAAACCGTAATAGAATTTTACACCGACCTTTTTAAAGATTTGAGCCCTATGTTCCTACCTAGTAGGAAGTGTGTTTATTCCTAGTTTTTATAGCATTACATAAGGACACCATCGAACGTTTTCTTTATAAACCCTAAGACTTTACCTCCATTAAATGATAAGCAATCCCTAAATCAGAATAAGATGCTTGAGAACAATATAAACATTAAAAACGAGCAACTCATGTTATTCAGTCCAAATAAAATCAGCATATGCAACGAAATCATGGGAAATAAGAAACGCAGTAGCTGTTCCTATAGCAGTACTATTCCTCCCGGTGTCCCTATGCCCATGAGCGTTGTTTGTTTACTCGAAGTTGAAGGACAACGGGATACAAGGAAAACTGGGCACAGGGAAACAGGGAGGAACAAAACTGCTGCAAGAACAACAACTACTGCATTTCTTATCGCCCATGGTGAAGTCTTTAAAAAACATTGCACAAAATGTTATTCATCTTGGCTCGGAGGGGGCTTGAGCTACTTTCCTGTAACTCTATTTGCGGGGTTTTTGATATCTTGATTATTATCCAAATTACAGCACTTTTCGTGTTTAAACCTGTTTTAAGGTTGTGACGTCATCATATTGCTGAATCACACATAATACCACATTCACACTGACACAGTTAAACCAGCTTTATCTACTCCAGGTTACATTTCAGCCAATCAAACAAATTAGATTTGTTAGACTGACCAATCACAAGGTCCCTTTCGATAACTAGTTTAGTTTAAGCTGGTTTAGCTTGCAGTGTGAATGGGGTGATCACCCACTTTGTGGAAAAGTCCAAAAGTAGCACAAAGTCAGCCCGATATACAAAGTGAACCAACTTTAGTATTTATCAGTAAAAATCGTTTGTATGTATTTTTTCGTAGCCGTATATTTAATTTAAGTTTAGTTACATGTCTTTATGTTAACGGAGTTGTCATGGTCTCCTGCTCTCCGTGGCATCGCCCTTTGTAGTAAAGTAGTTCGTACGTAGTGTCTTAAGTAGTTTGTTTTGTAAGATTTTAAATTGAATATAGAAAAATTGCACATAAGAGAAGCTACAGATGTCTGCATACCGCTATATTAAAGATCTCAATAAGCTATGGTTTTCTTCAAGATCATACCATTTTCCTCGCTCGATAAAGGATCTTCATGGATTCTTTCAATAAAAAGAAAAACATTGTAACTTTCTGGAAATGATCAAGATATCATAAATCCTGCAAATAGCACAGACCCTGAAGACCCTTTCCAGCCATTAAATCGAACGGAAAATACATTAACCGTTAGTGCAATCCATTTCAACGATTTGATGCCTATGCTAGCAAAATCACGCTGATTCTAAACACTACTCAAATATTGAATAACTTTATTTCATATCACTAAGGGCAAAGTTGTGAACAATGGAAAATTTCTGATTGAGATATCCGGCGAACAAGTGACTAGTACTAAGGTGCTGTTGGTATTTTCCACAAACCAACACTTCGTCAAAATTTGTCTTTATATCTGATGTCCCAAACTGTAAACAAGTTTGAAAAATTATGACGCCCAGAGTTACACAAAATTTCCGGTTACTCAAAATGTCAATTTCGCAGTTAAACATACCATGCCCACATTAAAGTTTAGTATTTTCATCACAATTATATGAATTTATCTTTGTTTTTGGAGAAATTCTCTAACTTTTTTCTATACTGTATTCCTCTGGGAAATCAAAGAATTTTTTTCTGCACACTGCTCGTTCCACGCAGGAATGCAAGAACCTAATGTTATAAAAAGGTTGAGCACAAACAATTCTCCATCTTGGCCTAATTTCATACACAGCCAGGTAACTTTCCACCATTAAGCTGTTTAGGAATCATTGTTCGTTATCGATATTAGAGTTTTCTTCAAAGTTGTCGTTAATAAAATAAATAAATAGATAATATAAAAAGGGGCAGCTATTACGATTTTTCAGTAGTCGCTTATTCGTTGTGTTTATCGTTATTTAGAATTCGATTTTGCAGTTGTATCTTTATTTCGATGATTCATTGTGTTAAGTGTCAATCTAAATTGTGATTTTGGCTGTGTATGATAACCAACGCCACTACTCCTAATAAATGATTATTCCTTGTGTCAATTCTCGGAAAATTAAAAGGTAAACAATTTATTCTCGGTTCCATCACGAAGTGATGGATAAGAAAATAACACTTATAACGTGGTTGTAGAGTTATAAATCAGCTGCCGACAGTGTTACAAAAAACATCAGAATTTAATTCAGCCCTTACAAATAAACATAAAAATAATGTGGGAGCCATTTGGCAAAAACTCTTGGCGTCAGAATTATTCAAACTTGCATACAAATCTGTGGGATGACCGCTAAGAAGGATCAAGAACTCGAACATTACAATACATAATATATTAGAAAATCGAAAATACAGTAGACTACGTCATCAACAAATGTTAGTTTTTTTCAAAGAAGAAAATCGTTGTATCTATCAAATAGAGAAGTGGACCTAAACAAGAGCCTTGCAGAACTTCATATGTAATACATTTAAAACGTTGAGGTTGTGGTACTGCCCTCAATGTATCTAATGCTCAACACGACTGGAACCACTTTTGTTAAAAAAAAAACCAGATATTAAAATTCTTTCAAGGAAACTGTTGTGATCCATCGAATTGAAAGCTTTTATTAGGTCAAAATCTGCAGAGTCTGCGTAAATCTGGACTGAGTAGTTCAAACAATTAAAAAACGACCTACACTAAGGATCTGGTTATATAATCAACATATTTACAAACAGATAACAAAAATAAAAACCGGAAAGCCCATGCAGTGAGCATCTTATTTCAATTCTCAATGAGACGCATCATGCACAGTAAATCCCCACATATAAGAACCTGCAAAAATAAGAACCTAGAGGCTCTTTTCCTAAAATATGCACCATGTAATTAAGAACCTGTTTCCGTTTGATGAAAAATATGTTCTTTGTTGCACGGGTAGCAAAGTTGATTTTCGATTATCGTTATTAAGTTAATTTGTGTCCCAGTTGGCTGTTAAAGTTTGAATCTCCCCCCTGCTATTTTTAAGCTTGCTTAGAATTGGTTATCAGGTACATAATAATTTCCCAAAACAAATAACAGGGTTGAACATCTTTGGTGAAGATTCTAAAACGGCCTTCGCAAGGCACTCTTCAAATAAGAACCTTTATACCTTGAAATTAGTCTTAGTAGCTTCAAAATAAGAGCCTGTTTCAGCCTGGCTCTCAAAAAAGTAGGTTCTTATATGTGGGGATTTACTGTACCCAAATGCAAACAAAATTGTGAGAAACCAAGACAATGACCTTTCAAACATGGCACAAACGATACAGCACCCATTTAGTTAATATGATGAAAAGCAAAAGAAGTCATTCAATAGACCCATATGTAATCAAGACATTGCATTCGCGTAGGGAATTTCGATCAAAATTGTTGCTAATAATTTCATTGTCTGAATCGTGAAGCTAATTGAACATCAACCACCAGGAAACTCTGAAGTTTTCGATTTGAAAATTCTAATCAGATATGTCAAGTGTATCGGGTGACCATGAACAATATCTTTTTAGTAGAATTTCTAAATTGAATTTGGCCTAAAGATGGGGAAATTGACGTTTCACAGCTGATATCGCAAACAACTGGCAAAGTTTCCAAAGTTTCATCTGCCACTCATTTCATCCGCTTGTGCATATCTAAATTACAAATTAAACTGATTCAGTAAACGCTAGTAGACGTCGATGGCATAACAACCTATGGAAATCTGAGCCGGATCCCAAGGTGAAGCCGTCACAAAAACAAAGCATAAATGTCAAGCTTGTCCACTGCCATGCTCCTTTGCCTCACCTAACATAGCATCGTCATCTGCAATGGCGCCCTCGGGGCCAGCATTATCCTTCTTACAGATGACTTTTCGTTCGAACCGGCCTAATGCTTCATTCGTTATCAACATTAAACAAAAGCCAGCTAGAATTAGTACGCTTGCAATAATCTTATACAGTCCGAAATCAGTGTCGTTGAAAATGTAATCAGCTACTGCATTCAAAGGGGTACCGAGCATCAAGCCGAGGGCGATAAACAACGGTGAGGTGAAAGCGATGCCAAAGTTGACCAAGTAGTTAAACACAAGGGTTAATACGCCACTACCGTTTAGAAATTTCCAAGGCATGTCGGACCAGTCTATGCGTTCATACCTCGTGAAATGCAGTGGTAGAATAATGAGCCAGAATAGCAATGCATTCAATGAGCCAAGTAATGAGAGAAATAATGCGACTTGGGAGCTGTTAGCATTTCCAACCACACGCTTAAACATCACCTGAAAAGGGGCAAATCAGTTTTCATGATTAAATTTCGGTAATACACTCACAAAAAAGGTCGCTTGTAGAGTACTCTTTGTAGTACTTCAGCTGGGCACTTATTTGGTACCCCTAAAAAAGGTACTCTGATTGAACCTTTGCTCAACACCTTCAGGCAAATTTCGAGTCAGTGGAAATTTCTGAGCGGGCGGAATTGCAGACAGTAAAAGGTCACTTAGCCGTAACTTTCTATTCAACTCCAGAGTGATATTTTCTCTCGCAAACAATAGAATTTCCACCCGCTCGGAAAATGCCACCAACTGGAAATCAGCCTTTAGGGTTTTCTAGAGCATCCTTATGGTACCCTACAAGGAACTCCAGTTTATTGAGTATTCATTGTCTTCTATATGCTACCTGTCACATGTCATTCAAAAAACCCAAGAAAAAAACTCCTTCAATTAAATGTCTGAGAAGCATCATTTTCTTTGAAAATCAAAAATTAAATGAGCGAGTTTTACTTTTGAGGCCAAGATTAGAAGTAGAGAATGATAGAAATGGGAGTATTTTGAACAGGATAATTTCAAAGTATCTGAAGGGATGCAAATTCCAACGACAATTCATCCACACTAAATGTCTTTTGTTATATTCAAATATATATATCATGATGAAGGCAGCCCGATCCTACAGTATGGGCGTAGGGCATTATGCAATAGGGATCTTGGATGGGAAGCAATGGTGGCAGCAACTGTTGTCAATGTTGTTCTCCCGGCGGGGGTCACCGTTGCTCGACATCATGCGCAAATGCTGGCCTGGCATCCAACGTAAATCAGGCCTCAGTATTTACCAGTAGTAATCATTTACGTGTAGCATCTCGTAATTGTATATTTAGTTGTAATTAAGTTGGATGTTTCTTTATATTATGACCATGGGGTACCCATTGTCTGTTGCTCCCTGTGGTTACCGTCCTTGTATGCTGTATGGTTGTATAGTAATTAGTAAGTATAGTAGGTTGTAACATGTATTGTAACATTTTAGATGAATATAGAAAATCAAAATGAATAAAATTCCAACGGTAAATAAGAATCTGATGAAGCCGATGGCCTGAAACAAAAGCAATAACGCATTGCAGCTGCAGTTGCCTTCGTCGTTTCGTTGTAATGAGTGTAAAGCTAAATTCACAATAATATCAAATANGGATGTTTCTTTATATTATGACCATGGGGTACCCATTGTCTGTTGCTCCCTGTGGTTACCGTCCTTGTATGCTGTATGGTTGTATAGTAATTAGTAAGTATAGTAGGTTGTAACATGTATTGTAACATTTTAGATGAATATAGAAAATCAAAATGAATAAAATTCCAACGGTAAATAAGAATCTGATGAAGCCGATGGCCTGAAACAAAAGCAATAACGCATTGCAGCTGCAGTTGCCTTCGTCGTTTCGTTGTAATGAGTGTAAAGCTAAATTCACAATAATATCAAATATCAAATAAAATATCAAAGAAGCTTCGTTTTTGACGCATTCAAGATAACAATGAAGTACGGCAATGCGGCAATGAAGCAAATTCAATTTTGCCACGCGTACCGCATCGCTCAAACAAAATCGTTGTTTATATGATTGCTATTTTTTGCATGTCTTTATGTTAATGGTCACGGGGTAGTCATTGTTTTTTGCTCCTTGTGGTCCCGCCCCTGTAGTGTTGTATAGTTTGTAAAGTAATTAGAAAGTATAGTAGGATGTAGATGTAACATGTATTGTATCATTTTAAATGATTATATAAAAAAATCACACCAAGTGTGTATAAGCACTGTTGCTACAATGAATTCAAAATTTAGTTTCATACCTGATACATTGCTGATGCAGCTGCTGCAAGTACAGTAAGCACGATGCCAATAACAGTTGGTCCTTTAAAACCATAAGTTGACGCAAATAGAACAATACCACCAATTGACAATAGAATAGCAGCAAGCTGGAAAAATGGTAAAGATTTATAAATTGCTGGCATCAAGTGAACGGAGAGTGAATAACAAGAACAGAGCGGAAGCTTTTTTGTGAGAGGAAAACTCTAGTACAATTTGATGGAAAGCGCAGTTGGATTATAAAAAGGAGAATAAGGCAAGCGACCATCATTTCAAATTTCATTTTATGAAATGAAATTTCTTCAGTTTCTTCATTTTAAACTTCAATCCATGTTGCAAAAATCTTGTCAATTGACAATTCTAGAAGATTAGTTAAGACATTCCAGTGGACAGTGGACTAGCCTGATAACCAGCCCATTATTCTAAAGAGATTGGGCTGGTTATCAGGCTAACATTGGACATAAACAGTTAACAATTGATAAATTAATTTGACGTAAACACGTTTTCGAACGTTTCGAACCATACTTTATTCAGCTTCAGCGAATATGAATGATGATACATAGCATATCTTTACCAAAGAACAAACAAAATAAAATGAGGTAAATAAGCACGAGTAACAAGCACGAGTAACAAGGACAGATTTGGTAAGACAATAGCACGAGTTTGTTTTGATTGACACTGCAATTCAAAGCGATTACCGATCGCAGACAAAGGAAATTCTCTCAACCAGTAATTCAAAACAAGCAAAGCCGCAAAAGTTTCTCTGAAACCAAGGTCGCTAGCTCGCTCGTTGGGCATTCCAGAAATAGCTTTCAAGAGCAAACTGGAGCATAGATCGAAAGAAGAAGGATATATTTACACATCTGCCACGGGCATTTAATTTATTTGATTAAAAAGACGATTGGGAGGCGATTCAATTCTCTTATTTTTTTGCGTGTAATTAAAACACTTACTGCTCAGCTTCTGAGCAAAAGAAATTAAATGCCCGAGGTAGATGTGTAGATATATCCTTCTTCTCTTGATCTATGCTCATGTTTGCTCTTAAAAACAATTTCTGGAATGCACAACGAGCGTTCCAGCCACTTGGGTTTCAGAGAAGCTTTTGCGGCTTTGTTTGTTTTGAATTTACGGTTGAGAGAATTTTTTTGTCTGCAGCCACTAATCGCTTTGAATTTAGGTGTCAACAAAAGCATCTCATGCTATTGTCTTACAAAATCTGTCCTTGTAAGAATGAGTTACATTTCCTACGAGCAAGGGGACCCGAGGCATAAGTCTCAAGTGGAAAATTGGAAACAAACTCAAAAGAGGACCAAGAGAATAACGACTGCTGGGAATTAAGTTCAGGTCGATCCTACAAAATTAGGAGGCTTTCATGAATGAGTTAAGTCAAACTCATTGTTACTTCTGCCCAAAATGTAGACAGCTTTAAACAATGCAGCGTGCCTTGATTCAAGTAGTTTGATAGGCTAGCTCTGACTCTGGTAGTTTAAAACCTCTGGTAGTTTGAAAGGCAACATATTCAAATCATTCATGCCGCTAACTTGGTAGATGATATGTTAGATATAAAAAGTTTCAAAAATAGTTTTAGAGCTCACTTTGTTGAGATCTGTCAGTTTGTTCCAAATTTTCAGGGCGATCCATGTGGCTTTTTTTACGTACCAATATTTTCTAAGAATACCGGATGGACCAAAAAGAACTTCACATGTTTGAAAATTTGTCATACGGAGATTGAAATGAACCAAGGCTGACGTATGTTTGTGATCTTTCTTTTGCACTTATGAGCATTGTTCATAAAGGTGAAAGTTGATTTAAACAAAGATTCTGTAACCTCTACATGTGTGAAAAGAGGCCTAAAAACCTAGATCAAATCTAAAAAAGAATGTCCTCATTACGCATATTTCATTCCCCTCGGGAACTAAGAATCAAATATATAAAAACCACGACGTACATGATCTGATGCATTCGTAAGCGTTACTACTTTAGCCCTGAGGGAAAGGAAATGTATTTTGCATGCTGATCAAAATAAGAAGATTATTCATCCCTCTTTCACACATTTCGAAGTAGAGAAATTTTTATCAATATTTACAATGCTTAAAAATGTAGCAAAAAATCACAAAAAATTTTTCAGCCTTTCACTTATCAATCAAACTTTGATTCATTCAAATATGTCAAGCATTTTCCGCAAAAGGAATCTTCAAAGATGTGAATTTCTTTGAGGCCCACCCGGCCGGTACGACAAAAACTTTTCAATGTAAAGACATATCAAAACTGGGTGCACACTTACCCTTGTCACGAAGAACTTCTCTTTCAAGAGTCCAATTGAAAAGACATATACAAATGCACTAACGGATGAAAATAACGCAGTGACATCCGCTGGGTTCAAGGCATCAAGAGCTCTGATGTACAGGTAGTTTGATGCAAGCCAGAGAATGCAGAATGGCAGAATGAATCTCACTAGACTTATTAGGCATACACCTTGAGGACCAAAAATCTTTGCACTTTCTCTGGAATAACAAAGTATAAGAATGTATAAGGATGGGTATTTGTTTCAGGTATGCAATGGATCTGAAAATCGTTTGTATCTGCAATTGGGCCACGGAGAAAATTTCGAAATTAAAAAATGTTCATATTTTAGCTGGCTTTCAAGTTGTGAAGTTATCAGATTGCTAATTATAACCTGGTTAAGCAACAGACTTTGTTTAATACCAGCCTATTGTTAGAAATTTTTGTGGGACGAAAAAGTAGGGGAAAATGGCACTTAAAGTCGCGGAAATTAAATTTTGTAAATGAGTACATTGTCTCATGGACCAAAGCGCTGTAACAGCGTTGTATGTCAAATGAAAATGCGGTCACATATCACAGCCTAATTATTCCACTGTTTTGAAAAGATACAGCAAAGCAAAAATGCCCAGTGTGACGGCAGCCATTGCGTCTTTTAATTGTTTCTCTTATTACGACATGCATGCACTGCAAATAATGATAAAATTCTAAGGATGCTTCTGTAAAAATACAGTTTGTCACAGCAACAGCAATAAAAGAATATGCATTTCCCCGTTGCAAAGTGGCACAATTCAGCATTTATCTATTTAATAATATATACTGTACTTCATGGAGATAGAGAATGCAGAATTGATCCACCTCAGTCTTTATCACAAAGTTTGTTGTGGGTTTGTTTTGATAATGTTTCAGACTTAGGACTTTGCCAATTGTTTGTACAGAGTTTAAATTTTGCATCTTTACAGCCCTCTTATCCTGCTCCTCTTCTCATTCAATGGGCACCCCCAAATCATTGTATCTGACCCCTAAATATGCAAAAAGCACACCCAACATGCAGCATGCCATTCATTCATGCACTGGCAATCAAATCAAACAATACATGGATATTCCACGGCTGTGTAGCAATCACTGATACTGTGTGGAAACATTGCCTCATTTGTTTGTGCATAGCCTCTGCTTTGCACACAAACCACTGAACAAAATTGGCCATAACTCAATCAAACACTCCATTACCTGTAAAAAGTCTTGAATCTCCAGGGACGTTTCTTGCCTAATTGTGGAATACTGAACAATGGAAAGACAACTATCATGAAGCATGTTGTATACCAAGTTGTGAAGTATGGAGCCTTGAAACTTTTTGTGTATGTTTTATTTGCAAATTGTGTTGCTCCAATCCATGACAAGGCAATAGCTAAGACAATGATGACTCCAAAAACAACTTTGGCGGTTGGCTCTTTCATATGACATATTATCCTCTCTTTGTCAGGTTGATCTGTAAATCAAACATAAATCCCACATTAAAGCTGCAAGCTACAGAAATCAGACAAACAATATTACCTAAACATTGGCCTGATAACCAGCCCATTAAAATAGGAGGGTGCCCCTTTCTGTATTCTTCCCACCAGCTCCGGCGCATTTTATTACCAAAAATAATGAACCACTTTTTGGTGTTTTGCAATCTGCAACTGGATTTAATCAGTTGTTTGATTTTGACAGTATATCTGGGTACTAGCATCACAGAACCACAGCGCAGTCAGCAATGTTTCTGTTGACATTGAGGTGAATGAATTATTATTATTTGCTTTAATCATTTCATTTAATGTTGGCTAAAAAATCATAGCTATAATATTGCCAATTAAGGCCAACTATTTACAAAAATACATACAAATGTCATAAGAAAGATATAAGTAACAATGAAAACCTAAACTAGGATAAATATTTTACATAATCGGCAGTTGCAGGCTTGGCATTTATGCAGTGGTGTCGTGGGAGCATGATTTTAGGGGGGGCCAAGGGTCAGAATTTTCCGACAAAGAGACATTTTTCCGACAAAAATTAAGCAGGAATATAACATATAAAAAGTGGCAAAATGTTCCATAATAGTGAAGAATTTTTCAAAGGGATGCAGCAGTCCTGTTAAGAGGCGATTCTTGTTGGAGGTGAGGCTGTTGTCGAGACGTGATTGGTGTTGGAGGTGAGGCTGAAGCTAGATGCGCAAGAATTGAGGAAAACTGGGGGTCTGGGGGCTTGCCCTCGGGAAACTTTTCTGTGACCACGCCCTTTAGATCGTTGCAAACGCCCCTATTTTGAAGAATCTACTATTTGTTTTTGATGGGAAATTTCGAAAAAAGGACCTCAAAAGCACTGAAAAATAGATCGTTTTCAAATTTTAGATAACAACGTGATAGCTTGATATAAATCTTCATTTCTATAAGCATCCGTTTACAGAAACTAAAACTAATCCCATCTTAGTAATCATTTCCACCTTCCTCAACAATATTCACTTGTGCAAATTCTGACGAGCAACTCATTGAAAGCTTAATGCACAAACCATAAATGCATGACATTTTTTAAGTATGAAACGTGCAAAATAAATTGTAAATTTATCGTTTTTAGTCACTAAAATGTAGGTAAAACGACCAAATTTTCGGGGGAAAAGTCCAAGAATGTTATGATCGAAAGCATTTGTCTGAAATTTATTCGTCCGAAACTTTTTGCGCCTATGTATCTATTTTTCCAACAGAAAACACATTTTTCTTTCGATTGAAAAAGGAATTTTTGCAGAAAAACGAACGAAGGACCTAGTTTTTTGCCGAAAAACCTACTTTTTCATCAAAAACTACGTTTTGCGATCGAAAAAGTGATATTTCATGTACACATTTGGATTGAAGGTGTTGTGGCGCAGTGGTGTAATCCTCTGACTTTGCAGCCAGAACAGTCAGGCGGAGTGGGTTCGATACCCGGTAGGACCCCACCACTTGAGCGTCATGACAAGGGGTCGCGGACTCGATTAGGTCTGCTCTATTTCTGCGATTCCAGCGCTTGGCGCTGAAAAACCCAACTTCACCTTCACCTTCACCTTGCCATAAAGTAGCTATGTGAGGAAAATGGATTACTTCAATTTTTTTCGATTTTTCCGACAAGAATGGAAAACTGACGAATTTCCCGACAACATTTTCATAGGGGGGGCCATGGCCCCCCCTGGCCCTCCCCCGGCCACGACGCCACTGCATTTATGGAAATAAGTCTTCTGATACAGTATTACCCCGCCACTAAGAAACTGACTTATAAGAAACTGCAGTCTGCGAGATGGCACCATAGTCATTGTCCAACATTTGGTTTAATATAACATTTATATAATATTTATAAGAAACTAAGCAGCCTGGTTTTACAAAATGAGTTTCTTAGTGGCGGGGTAATACTGTATCTGAAGGGAGCCTGAATGTTTCAGTTCTGGTGGTAGTGTCTCCCATACTTTTTCCCAATGAATCTGCCATATCTACTCCAAGGCAAGTTGTTTTTGCTTTCGGTAATTGCAGTGTAGTTTATCAGAACACCTTAGATTTTAAGGCATTTTTTCCCTCAAAAATTTGCTTCATGAAGCTAGGATTTAGATTAGATTTTCTAGATCTCTACTATGAGCAACTGCAGGTTCCTGATGAACGGTTAACAAATTATCCATTTTCTAATAAGTTTTCAAAACTAGAAACATTGTCCTTGTATGCAATTCTTAAGACCCTTTCATATGTTTTCTATTTATCTTATTATTCAAATTTTGGCGCTAATGCAGTTCCGCACACTGTGCCTATACTGATCCTAACTAAACCCTACCAAAACCCTATAGGTGTGCGATACTGCATTAGCCCCCAAATTTCTGCCACGAAACATCCAAATCAGCGAGCATAGCTAAATTGGAATATAAAAAATGTTTCAATCAATAGTTTTTTAGTTTCTCGGGCTCCATGAAACCTTAATACGAGTAAGATAAGAGTATGAAGCTTCTAACTAGCTTTTTCAATTTTACATGCGTTTGGACATGTCTTAACTTAAATTGGTAAACAGGACATCCAAAGAACCAATTATGTAAAGTTTTTAGGAGTTCTGATGGATGAGAATCTCTCTTGAAAATATCTAGCCTGAAATATCATACAACTGAGCTTTGTAAAAAACTTTCCAGAACTTCTGGCATTTCCTGGCATTATTGCCCACTCCCTACACTTATCTGCCTCTACAACTCATTGTTTTCTTCTTTCCTAAACTACGGCATCACTGCCTGTGGCCTTACTTTTTGAGTCCTACCTTAATCCACTATTTTGATTACAGAAGAAAGTTATACGCTGTATCAAATTTGAACCATTCTCAGCTCCCTCCTCGCCAATCTTCCACTCTCTAAAAATTCTCAAACTTGAGGATACTTTGCACCAAAATATCTTAACTTTTGTATATAAAGCAATCAATAAGTTAACTCCTTCTTATTTCCACAATTATTTCCACCCTAACGCAACTATTCATAAGATTGGAACTCGTCAGGCAACGCGAGGTGACCTTTTCAAATCTCTTAAAAATACTACTCTGTATAGTTTTCAAACAATTCAATATTTTGGTTCTTCACTTTGGAACACTCTTCCGCTATTCATCCGTGTTGCTAGCTCTGTGGCAATTTTTGGGTCCAAATTGAAAACTCACATCATTGGCTCGTATTTATAACTGTTTTCTGGCAAATTTTCCAGCAGGTCCTATTCAATATTCTTATTAGTCTATGTGAAATGTCTGGTAATGTTAATGTTTTTGATTTAATTTTCATTAAAATATGTTATAGTTTTATTTGTTTTTATGGGGGGGGGCTCTCTCGATTAGTTAACCTATTTAGAGAGCTCCTCCTTAATCAATCAATCATAAATACAATCCTGTAAAGCTCTTTTTTCTGTCATTTTTAATTTTAATTCATTTCAATTTTGATATATTTTTTGTGTTGTGTGGTATTTTGTAAGAATTTAGTTGTATTTTAATTGTATTCATAGTAGGTATTCTCTTTAGTATTATATTGTAGTTGTATAGTAATTGTGTAGAATTGTATTTAGGATTGATTGATGAATAAATGAAACTGAAATTCTTATCAAGATTGATGCCCAGTAACTTAACTTCTCTTCGCTGCTTTCTTCTATCTGGGTTTCTACAATGTACACTTATATTAACTCTTTAGCCCCAAACAACAATTAATGAAGTGACAATATCTTCATCAATTTCGTATAGTTTTCTGGATGGAAACCATGCTGTGACTACTGTGCTCAAGTGAGTTGGTTTGGGTGGATCTTGCTTGCTCTTCTAGTTTTGTTATCACATTTCTTTTACCTCATATCGCATGATGAGTAGTATATTATTATGGTAGTATCATCTGCGTAGTTGCATATTTCGTTTCCATTCATCAGAAGAAATACATCATTAATATGGATGTTAAAACCATAGAAATATTTCTATGGTTAAAACTGAACTTTTGACTCTCCCGTGCCAGGCCAAAATTTGTATGTCGAATAATGACTCACTCTCCAGTCAAGAAACTCACCGCTTCTGACTTCAACATGGAATAAATCTAGTGCAGCAAAGTCTGTTTCATCCAATTGATCATTGACCTTGAAAACCTCTTGGTATGCAGGCGGTTTCTCTTTGTTTTCCTCGGCCATAGTTGGTTCAGATTTCTTATCTTCAAATTTTGCCTCTTCTGCGGCACAGCCAGTGACTGGAGAGACAATGGTATCGAGAATCGAGAGCAGCCATTTCAGATCTACCTCGTTTAGAAGACAGAGCACTGCAACAACAGCAACAACATGCAGGAACTCTCGGAATCCTGGACTGTGAAAAGTTCCATGCTTCCCCGCACTTCTTTATCCAATCTCGTTGCTTTCCAAAATTGCAACAAAATCTTCTCATGTAAGGGAATCTTCACATTTGAGAAGGCTTATTTTGATGGATCTTTTAAGTAAAATTTCACGAGAATGCCTTGTTAAATTTTTACGCTATCCCAAAAACAAAGTGACAGTTATCTGAAATTTTTAGAAGTTTTCAGCATATTTTTCAAAGTTCATAAGCCAGGAAGTACGAAAACCTAAAGTAAATATTACCTAAATAAGTCAATGTTTAAAAACAAAGACTCATTGATAAACATGGTACTTTGTGCCCGGGGGAGGCAGATAGCATGTTCAGGGTACGGGTATGTGGGTATGTGTCGTCCATTTGGGTGGGTTATGGACTTGCCCAAATCGTCTTGCGACTTGGGTAAGTCCAGGTGGGTTATTGGCCCGAAATTATCCAAGCAAGGGTCATTTTTGGGCAAATTTTCCACAACCATGGTTCAGTTTGGCTGAAATATGCAAAAATCGTTGAAAATGGGTAGTTTTCCGCCAAAATTCATCGCAAATTCTGGCAAATTAGAAGAGGGTAGCTTTCTGAAAACAAGGCGGCAGACCCCGGTCCATCCCCAGTTCATGCACCCCCCCCCCCCGGACTTTGTGGGCCGAATGAAAGGTAAAACAAAAAGAAGCCAGACAAAAACGTCTTTCGGGTATCACAAAAGTCAAATTTGACACCACGAAGTATGATGGTAGACTGATGATATTCGCCTACGTTTTGCTCCATTGACTCATGTAGTAAGTCTAGGATGATGGTTGGGTATTAATATTGGAAATATGAAATTAGTACTGCAAATTCAAACTTCAATTTTGGATGCTTCTACAATCTGTCAAAGGTGAGAACTTTTCTGGAACACCTGCTGCTTCCTATGATCTCCCCACGGCTAGACTTGCTCCAAGTCTCATTAGTTATCGTATTCGGGCCTACTCGGTTGGCAGTGAGCTGCGAAAGTAGAGCGAGCGAAAACGAACGAGACTTGGAGCCCTGGAGCAAGTCTACCCCACGGCATTAAAACAGAAAAAGAAACAACAAGTTTTTTGACAATTCATTCATGTCTCATTTAGCATGTATTTTTACCTTTACATAAAGCAATAATTTCGTAGATTAACGCAGCTGCATGGCAAAAGATCGAGACTGCTCCGAATTACAGTTGCTAGCAATACTGGAAGACGAAAAAGTAAAACATCCAACAAGCAACTAACGTTTAGTCATGTTCCTGTTTTTGAGCTTTCTGTGGGCTTTTTCTGTATTGAGGACAAACCTACAGTACTTAACCGACAGTACTTCAAAAGGGCCAAAAGCAATGACGGTTTTTTATAAAATCTGCTTTTATGTTGCACCAAAGTGGAAATCCAGTTTTTCAGGGAAGGGGGCACCAGTTTGACCAATGACATGTAAAAGCATTATGTTTCGTCTCAAATCAACTTTGCTATGCAGTTGCAATTAAGGTACTTTTTAAAATATACTCTATTTGATAGAAAATGTTAATCACGAAACAAATCAAGTGCGGTTTATATTACATTTGCTAAAAAAGCTGATTTCAGAAACAGCTCGAATTTATTTTACAATTATTTAATTTACATGAAAACTTCTGCAATAGATTCTGTAATCCGACAAATTGCAAAGTTCAGCAACGCAAATATTAAAAAGAAATGCGTGTCATACTTTAAGTATACCATGTATCAAGCACAATGCCGTTTGCCGTTTGCCGTTTGGCGTTTATCTCCTCTTCTAAACAAACGCAAAGTTAAAGCTTTTAGCTCCAACACTGGATACCCATTTGTTCAACGGGTGGTCAATCTACTGTATAGTTTACGTTAAGCAAGAAAATGGTAAGCGCTTGGCGAGGTCAATATGTCACACAATCGTGCCCAATACTTTAAAACTGCTAAAAGCATGAAAGCTGAAGTTGAAGCACTTTGAGCTGGATTCCCCAGGGGAACACTCGGTACAGACACATGCACACATGGGGAGGGTCAGACCGATATTTCTGGGTTATGATATTTCCGGAAGCGATAGTTTTGGTTCCAAATAAACTTAAGTCATGGCCACCCCACGCCCCCCCCCCGTTTGTGTATTTCCAAAGTGTCTCCTCTATGCTGGAATTATACAGTTTCTTCTCTTTCTTTCTTAACTACGTTGCAACCTTGGGCCGCTCTACAGTGCATGGGCTACGCCGACACTTGTTTGTTAGAAATTATGATTTTACTAACCCAAACAGTGAATGCTTGGGCGAAGGTCTTAGCTAGGACGTGGAACGTAATTGTCGTCCGGTGACTTTGCTTTATTTTTTTCACCGGAAAAATACCAGGAGAGAAAGTGGCGGGGCCACTTAGATGGGGGCGTAAATAGCAGTAGAATTTTTCTGAAGCTCTGGCCTCTGGTTAATCGAAAATTGAAACTTCGCAGATAAATAAATATCTAAGCATTCAAGGCACCGGTATCGACAAGCATAGTGTCAAAGTATAACTTGTCTATTTCTCTAATCATTTAACTCTTGCAGTCAATTATATCCTAGATTTCAGTTTCACTTTGGCAGTTAATCTATTGCTGTTATCTTAATCAAATATATGTCCCCTGTATTAAAAAAAACCATATTTCTACAGAAGTCATCTCTTTTTCTTTATTTCTTTCTTTTTTATCATCTTTTATTTTTGTTGGCTCTGTTACCTAGGGTACAGAAGTCACTACCTGGCTGCCTTTACTTACCAACATGAAAGGCTCTCTTACTCTCTTCTTCATTCACGCAGATTTGGCAGTCCGTAACTCTGACAATGGCGGTAATCGCAGGCTACCTTTTTTGTCATATTCAATGCTTCGTGTTTCAGGAATTTCCCATTTCCTCCTGTCCTTCGACGATTTACTTGAGTTCATATCAACCGCATGATGATCTCGCTTACTTTTCAATGTAGAATCTGATTCAAATGACAAAGATCTGTTCCGTTTACTTTCTCTACTCTTTGGTTTCATCGCTACTGGTATCCCTGATACTTGATTTCCTGGAAATTGTGTTTTCATAGAACCGGAAGTAGTAGTAGACCCGGAAGTAGTTTTTTTATTCCTGGAAATCCCATTATTGTTGTTCAGTCGATCAGGAGTTATGGATTCTCTAACATATTTCACGCTACTTTCCTTGTCTGTATACTGGGAATTTTGTGACATCGATCTCTTCAATCTTCGTTTTTGTTTCCGTTTTTCTTTTTTAATAATTGCCGGATGAGTATGGTCATTGGTAGGTGAAACTCGATTTTTAGGCGAGAACGACTTTTGCCTCGGCAAACCTGGATGACCGTTATGTGTTGGAGAAGAACCAAAATTTACAAAACCACCTCCATTTTCGATGTCTTTGTTATGTTTCATCTCTGTTTTCTTTCTCTGGCGTTTTAGCTCTCTTTCCAGCCGTTTCAGACGACGTTTTCTGCAAGAGAAGTTCAGTTCAATTCAGTTTCATTGATTTAAATTCCACTACTCCACAAACAAAAATACAAATACATCATACATTTAATAACATTACAACAATTAGAAAATAAATTTATGGACAAGGATATACGCAATATACATAAAGTAAAAGAAAAATTCAGAACTGGAGAGCGCAATTTTTAATCGTTCAAGCATTATGAAATTTTGCTAACTCAATTATTTGAAGTTGTTTGTGTATCTCTCTTGCAAAACAACTTTGGAATCCTATGAAAACTGTGATGCCTTCTGATTAGGAATCTGCCAGCAGAATACAGTAAAAGTCGGTCCTTATGAAACAGTGAGCTCCAGAATAGCCCGTGGTCGAGGTTACAGTATTTCTGTCAAATTTTATAAAGAAAGTATAGTAGCAAAAAACTGACCACAGTGCATTCGGTGACAGGCGACGGTCAAACCAGTCACTTTATGCAAAATATAGCTTCATATTACTGTTTGCGAAGACCTGAGCTTTCGAATGATGTATTGAACAGTCAGGCGGAGTGGGTTCGATACCCGGTAGGACCCCACCACTTGAGCGTCATGACAAGGGGTCGCGGACTCGATTAGGTCTGCTCTATTTCTTAAAACAGTGAGCTCCAGAATAGCCCGTGGTCGAGGTTACAGTATTTCTGTCAAATTTTATAAAGAAAGTATAGTAGCAAAAAACTGACCACAGTGCATTCGGTGACAGGCGACGGTCAAACCAGTCACTTTATGCAAAATATAGCTTCACATTACTGTTTGCGAAGACCTGAGCTTTCGAATGATGTATTGAACAGTCAGGCGGAGTGGGTTCGATACCCGGTAGGACCCCACCACTTGAGCGTCATGAAAAGGGGTCGCGGACTCGATTAGGTCTGCTCTATTTCTGCGATCCCAGCACTTGGCGCTGAAAAACGCAACTTCACATTCACCTTCCTGTATAAAAGGTTTGAAAAATGTGTGACAACAAAAAACTTCCTAAAATTCCCGAGGGACTAAACCCCCTTAGGTAAACAACATTTTACAATGCTTGCAAGAATCAAGTTCCGTTTGCTAAGCTCTTTCGAATGATGTCTAGTTTGCATATTTTTGGAAAATATTAATCGTAGTTCTATGCCCAAAAATAGTTTTACTCTGTATAGAGTTTGGTCGTACTTTAAACAGGCATTAGGGTGAGACATTGTTTCAGGCCTCAGGCAGATGTTACTATGCTCGGTAACTAAATCGATTTCCAGTAAGCCAACTTCGAAAAAACAGAACGATTGCTGAATGGTTTGATAAAAAAAGGTGAAATCAAATCATCTACAGTATTATATTAGAGGCATCAAGTTGAACAGATACACATACTGTATACTAGGTTTTTGTTCTTAAATGAAACTTGTGCAATCAAACCCAACCCAAATACACACTTCTTGGAAGTGACTGAGCCCAAGTATATGAATTCCTCAAAGGACTTGATTCGTTTCTAAAAAGTATTCACAGTGCTAAAATGATAAAACTAAAAGAAATCTTACCTTAAGAAACTACACAGACACGCTGTCAAGCTAAGAATCACTAACAGAGATAGGCCAACAGGAAGCATGATCAAATTCAGTTGAACGGATGCCCAGTTATGAGGTGGTTTGACCGTATCTGTTGCTGCTTTCATGCTGGGTGATGGAGATGGTCCAGCCATTTTTGAACTGAGCGGTTCTAGTTAACGTTTCCTATTGAATTTTTTCCGTTTTCTGTAATTAAGAAGACAGAAAACATTATGATTAAAAATTTTCAGCTTGGATCTATACAACAGAATTGAAATACATTTCTTTAATTTTGCAAAGAATTGTGTTTATTTCTCATCATTGGTTTCCTTGCAACTGGAAGATAAGGTAATGATTAACAATGTTGAGGTCACATTAATATTTAACTGATGAAGATATGTCACCTCAGACCACTTTTTCTGAACATCTTTAAAGGGGCTCAGTTATGATTAGATTCTCTATACAGTCCTGCTGTATGGTAACATTAACATAGTTTTCCAGCCCAATAATTCTTTGAGAATATTTTTGATTTCTTAAGAATTCTTCTTCATGAAATTTTACAGAGAGACTTTTGCTCAAAAATCAAATGTGAAGAATTCTTGAGCATTCTTGTAATTTCAATGCGCACAAGGCCTGTAGTTTAATTATCAACAACAACAACAACAACAACAACAACAAACCAAAAAAACATTGCCCAAACCATTGAATGCCCTCTTGATTACTCTGGATTAGGCTATAGGATTTATGCCCAAAAGTTAAGGAATTTTAACACCTTTCTAATATCAGACCAAGAATGTAGCCAAAGGATCATGAGTCCCAATTTTTAGATGAACCAAGAACCTAATGCTTCTCCACAGTGATGTGTTACTAGACAATTGATCATGGTGTAAAAAAGGAACAGAGTGAAAATATTGGAAAACAAACATGGGGAGTAAGTCTACAGTATGGCCTCAAAGAAAGATATGTTCACTGTAGTTTTCAGTGACAATATAGATATTTGAAATATCTCTTTCATTTCCATGAGATCCCTGTAATGTTTCTCTCTGTACTTTTTCAATAAACCACTTGCTTTCTTATGAATGCACTACTGTAGGTGTTAAAAATAACTCTTTTCATTCTTGTTCTAATGCTAACATATATGAGTAATTAGTCATGTTTTGGAATAAAGCTATTTGCTAAAATATCATAATATTTTACTTATGTTAACACAGGTGAGTTTCTGACAGGTATGCTGTATGCAACAGGTACATTTTGGCACCTGCAGTGATTTCTCAATCAGCTTTGTAATCCGAATGAATCCTAAGATATGAAACCTTGAGGGTTAGGGGTGCAATGCTTTTACCCTGCAATCCTTTTCTTGTTAATTCTTTTTACTTTATTGTTACCAAACTGCACTATCTTACAAACTGCTAAAAGTTCTTAATTGACAAACATTTCGAACTTTGTCTTTATCAAAAGTATCTACCTGGAATGAAGAGTTAAGAGTCTTTCACTGAGATATGTTTCTAAATGCAAATATTCTTAAGAAAAAGCTCAGGTTGCAACAAGCTTGCACAAGCTTGACAGAAGCATGATATTGGCTTGAAGGAGCTATGAATTGAGTATTTTGACACAATTCTTGCCAGTTTGCACGTATGATTAGAGCTTGATCAAGATTGACAATAATCCGATGGTAGAATCATTCTCAAACTTTCTCAAACATGCTGTACTACAATCAAGCTTGATTGAGTTTCCCTTCCATTCAGAAGATGCATGGTGCAAGCTAGCGCAAGCGGTGTAAAATTCTTACTTGAATCACGCTCTCAAACACACTCAAATCATACCCAAAACAAGTTAGTATCAGGCTTGATTGAAGCATGTTGCAAATATACTCAATATTTTGCTAAGGGAAGAGCCCTAAAAGGTTTAAGAGGCAAATGAAAAATTAGACTCCTATACCAAGCAATGAAGCAAACTTCAAGTTCTGGCTTAGGCATTTAAGAACACAATGGAGTCAATTATAAGCATAAGCGTACAAGCAAAGGATTTGAATTTTG
>REGL01000199.1:168226-178372 GCA_004194395.1 Aurelia aurita complex sp. Pacific | reverse complement strand
ACTTCGGGCTGGATCCGCCCCTGTTCTAGCCAGTGATTGGATAAAGGAGCTTTATCTCCAGGGACATAAGAGCTAGGGGCACAGGCAGGGGTGGTGCCAGGAATCTTCTGACAGAGGGGCTGGAGCTTCCGAGAGGGGGGCTAAAATGGCTAGAAAATGCAGCTTTCATACGTCATTTTGCCAAATTTCCTCCGACAAGAACCCAAAATGTCCTCCGACGGGGGGACTAGATGCTTCCAACGAGGGAGCTGTAGCCCCCTAGCCCTCCCCTGGTGCCACCCCTAGACACAGGTGCCCTTTCTCAGGTTTAAAATAGCCCCTTACCCAGCTCTGAAAATTGCCCCCTAAGAGCTACTGTATGCTTCCTCACCAAGTAAGAACTGCTTTGTATGTCCCTGTGTGGCTCCTCCCTTTAGAACCAACAATTTGCTTTTTGGTTGTGTTGTAATGCTGAATATGAATATAATGTCACAGTATTTCATCAAAAATGTCATAAATTTCGTACTCACGTGCCAGTTTCTACCCGTCTTGCAGGTTATTTGCTAATGAGCAGTACTTCGACTCAAATGGCCTCTTCATAACATTGGTGATGTCAGGACCTATCATGCTCAATTGTCTTCTCATTGTGGTGAGTGTCCCCTTGAAGATTACTACTTTGCAATGCAATGCACAACAGTGGAAAAATAGGTTGATCCTGTAGAATTATGCTTCTGGTGCTTCCCATTTCATCATCTTGTTTCCATAGCTTCCATAACAATTACAAGGATTGATTCTCTTTTGACAGTCCATGATAATCATACACTATTTTTAATACAAAATTTTTGTAAACTCTTGTATTGATAAAGTGTTCTTCTTCTTTTTCTTCAAGTTCAGAACGAGATTTGGTCGTGTTTTTCGGTCGATTTCGAGGCTTTTCTCAACGAGAAATTTCTAAAAACTGATTTGTAACTCAGGAATAAGGCTGCCGGCTGAAGGTCACATCATCCATTTTGGAAATTGGCCTTGTGTATGATGTTTCATCGGATAAACTGTCATAGATGGGATGAGAACATTTTTTTGAAACCCTGGTACATTGTTTTTCGCAAATGGTGACCAAATCTTTACAGGAAATCTTTTGCAGTCTTGGGAAAAACTTCAAATTTTTATAGGCTCGAGAATTTACCGGGTGAGTCAAAAAATGAAAACTGTGCACCATTGTGTAAGTAACATAACTTACATAGCAAAATTTAGTTGGCTAAATGGGCTGTATTGTTCCCTAATTATGTTTCTTCCTCGCTCAGTATCTTCTACTAATGTTTTCCTATTCCCTATCGCACAGATCATGTGGCTATATGAAGCTAGTCAGCTACTTGTAAAGGCAAAACGGAGACAATTCCTGAAAGTTGAAACATGTTCAGAGAAGACTAAAGAAGTTAAAAGCAAGCAAGAGACTAGAAAAGACAAATGATAGATTATATTTCTATCATATGCCTATTAACCTGGCTGCCGATATAGTTGACAGTGCAGACTTATTGATCTATCAATCATTGCCACACCAGGAGATAGACCAAAAGTACATCAACATTTTCCAATTGTCCCTTACCCCAACAATTTTGTCAAATTATATTAAAACATGATCCGTCCTTTTCCTTTTGATCCAAAAATATATTGAAGTATGGGGCTCCATCAGACCTCAACAATATATTGAACTCTCTGGCAAAAGTCAAGTTTTTGAATGATCAACTGGTTTTGAGTGAGGGAAAATTGCAGCTTTATACCAGAGCATAGATTTGATTACCTTAAATAGTTACATTCTTCACCAGAAATACACCAGTAGATATCAGGACCCTCGAGTATCAAGGGTAGTTACCAGAGGTCCGGGGGCCCTTAGGGGCCCGGAAAAATAAGGTATAGATGCCCCTTCAATACCCACTCTTGGGTCTGGCCAGTCCGGCCCGCCTCTTCACGACCCTGGTAAATATTGCAGCCTTAAAAATATACTAGGACGGCTTTTTCAATACCCAAAAAGCGTCTGATCCCCTTAGCACTTTGCAATAGCAAGTTTCTCCTGGCTTCTGGGGATGAAGGACAACGAAGACACGTTTTGGAGATAATTTTCACGACCCTCAATGAAGATACTGTAAGTTTCCTTTATCAGACAATATGAAAAAGAATGCAATCTTATGCCACCAAGAGTTGATCAATACAGGATGATTTGTTCTGTGACCAGTATCTGACGAAAAAGCTATCTTCAAGTCATATACCATCAACAAAAGACCTTCTATCTATAATCGTCAGAATCTAGAATTGACACGTTTCTACAACAGCAAGAGGACGTTTTTGTATTTGGTAAAAACCATTTTGTTTTAATCTCTGGTCTGTATTAAGACGACAAGTAGAAAGAATTTTAGTAACACAGTTATTTATTGATCAACATAAAAACTCATTTTTTTGATATCAGTTTTTTATCTCCATATCTACTTCCCTTAGAAGATGAGCTTCGATGCAAAAAGGCAGTCAACACCAATGCGAATAACACCCTGCAATGAAAATTTGAGAAATTTATTCACGAAAAAAATATATTTGTGCGAGAACTTATGAAGAAGAATAAATGATTAAATCATCTATTTGTAGCTGCTTTTCGCTCAATTTGGTGAGTACACACTCGTGATATAAACAAGAGAGCGCCCATATTTAATACGACACGATCCTAGACTCTCAAGACTTTGTGACAGGGATGAACACCCTGTTGCTAAGATTCCTCAAAAGTAATAGGATTCGTTTAGCAAGTCCACAGGATTCGTAAATATTCGATGCTGCGATTGCAATTTCATATACTTGAATTCCAAATTATGTGACAAAACTTTGAGAACATCGCAAGAGAATAGTGTTTCAGTAAAGAGATTGATCAGCTCACATCAAATTAGAGTGAGCTTCGGGATCACAAACATGTTCGCAAACGTCTCTTAATATGAAATAACGGCTAAAAATCCAGAATTATAAGGAAGGATATGAAATTCATGAGTTACTTCGAAGATAGGAAGAAGAGCTCAGAACGACATGTTTTCAGTCCAGTTGATAGCAGTTGTTGTTTTGAGCACAGCTTCTTTCTCTTTTCATCTTCCTTGTCTTTAAAGGGCATATGTCATTAAGCTGATTGGTTCATGCAATACAATTCTCTCCATTGTTTATTACAAAGCACAGGATCGAGGCTGAATTTTCATTGCAATAAAATTTAATGAAACAGAAATAAAAAGTCGCGAAACAATGGAATCCCACTCCAAACTTGTTTGTTGTATTAACCAATTGCTAACGTGACATATGTCCGTTAAGAACCCTTAAATAACATACCTTGTTGTGAAACATGGCAGTGACATCTCATGCAACCAAATGAAAGGTGGAAAGAAAGATTGAAGCTTACCTTTTTAAACGTGATTGCAGGTTGTCTGAGTGCCACATATGGTATTGTTGGAAGCGGAAACCCCTTTTCGAGGACAACTGTGAAGAGATTTGATTGTCAAATGTATGAAAATATCGCCCATTTCAGATTCTTGGTCTATTTCCATAAATTATACGTCATTTAATTAAAATGTCTGAATTATGATTTAAATATAGTTCATAGCTCTTAACCTTCCAGGGCTATTTTGCTGGGGAGAATTCAGAAGGGAAAGAATCGTTCGACCGATTGTTGGGCAGTTTCAAACGGCCAGCAAGGTAAATTGCCAAGAAATGAGGACAGTATACGGGTATGACTGACATTCACATGGCAGCGTAACGCAGCTCATGGTCCCTTAGTAAACCAAATAAGAGCCCCTGACCTGACAGGAACCCAAAGAATTCGTATATTGTTTACTAGCTAGGCTAGATTCAAGAAATATATAACCATAATACATTTTCCTGTATGCTATTGGTACAAAAAAATCTCTGTGTATCAAACAAGACAAAAGGTTACGTTCCTTGAGCAATGCATTTTGTAAACTAACCATTTGTTCAACATTTCCCCAGTTCAAATTCACATAAAATGCTCCATTAACACTTGGTTTTGAATGCGCACAGGCCTTATTGTGAAGGTTTTCAAAAATTTTCTTTGACAGCATCCAAGGCCTCCCCTTTTGAACTTGTTTCGCTCACTTTGAACAGTCCTGGACTGCTTCGTTTTTACTTGGTAAGGGCCTGTTCCAAGATAGCCTGTGTGCTAAGAGGCTAGTTCCAAGAGAGTTACTGGTGTACCCGAAAAAATATACGTCTTCGTTTTGTCACTGCATTAGTGGAATAGGATTTCACATCCAAGTTTGTCTATCCAACGTGAGACCACAAAACTTACCGTTAGCAGTTGGAATCAAGACATCCTTCACTATACTTTGAATAAATGGATCATCCACTGGAATCTGCAACGCAAAAGTGACATTAACAGATGACACGTGTTCAACTGAATTCTGAGTCATAATCCTTATTGCACCGAACATGGGTGCCCGTTTGTCTCATTTAGCAGTTGCTCTCAATTTTGAATGTCTACAAAAAGTGACTTAGACATGACTGTAGAACATGCACAAAGGAAATTCACGAGATAGAAAGTCTTCCTGAAAACTGGAAGAAGTGATCAGTGTTCGTAAACTTTTGGTGGCTCATTAGTGCCATTGGCGACCTATCAATCCCAGTTGCGACGTTTCTTCTCGCTGCGTGATATCCCAAACAAACAAACAAACGATTTACCAATTTATACGACAAAGAAAAGACAGGGCTGATACAGGCTATTAAATTCTTAGGGGGACAAAAAATGAAGATGTTCCGATGGCAAAATAAAAAACAAAAGCATCAGCAACAGCAACAGCAACAGCACCAGTTACAATCAAGCATGAAATGATTGATGTTTTACTTCAAGAACTGAAATAAAGAATTATTTTGCAATCCAACCTTGCAACCTATAAAATTAATGAATATCGAGCTAAAATATGCCGTAGCTTCCTGGTTTCACTTATCCTGAAAAGCCATCAAATTCATGTTCAATGCATCATTTCTCCAAGAAACTCTTTCAAAATTGGGCTGTAAATCACACAAAATCCGACAGGCAGAGTAAGACTGCAATGAATGGCCTTCTGTGAGGAGCTTAGCCCCCCTCCCCCCCCCGGCCCCCTATTGGCTTCGGTAATGAGAAAGGATGACAGCCCCTCGTAGCAACCAGGAACTTTTCATTAACAAATCACAGCTCGCAACTTGTAAATGGCAACAATAAGCCACCCTTTCCAATAGCAATCATATGTTAAAGCAGTCAAAATGTACTTTGCAAAAGGAACTCACATCAACATGTCCAATGTGTGATAAGAATATTTTCAAAGTGAAGCTGTAGAGGAAATAAAGTCACTTATAACATAGAATACATCGTTGCATGTTTTTGTTCCAGTAACTAAATCTGAGACGCATAGACAGCTGTGTTATNCTGATGTACTAGCATAATTGTCACAAAACGATCAAGGTTACGTTCAGTCGGTCCGAAAAAATTTAGTCGGTCCAGGGCATGTTGACACCCCCCCAAACAAAATTGGAATGTGCGCCCCTGCCAACAATATATTGAACTCTCTGGCAAAAGTCAAGTTTTTGAATGATCAACTGGTTTTGAGTGAGGGAAAATTGCAGCTTTATACCAGAGCATAGATTTGATTACCTTAAATAGTTACACTCTTCGCCAGAAATAGACCAGTAAATATTAGGACCCTCGAGAAAGGGCAGTAGCCAGGGTAGTTACCAGAGGGCCGGGGGCCCTTAGGGGCCCTGAAAATTAAGGTATATATGCCGGAGGGCCCCTTCAATACCCACTCTTGGGTCCGGTCCGCCTCTTAACGGCCCTGGTAAATATTGCAGCCTTAAAAATATACTAGGACGGCTTTTTCACTGCCCAAAGAGCGTCTGATCCCCTTAGCACTTTGCAATAGCAAGTCCCTCCTGGCTTCTGGGGATGAAGGACAACGAAGACACGTTTTGGAGATAATTTTCACGACCCTCAATGAAGATACTGTAAGTTTCCTTTATCAGACAATATGAACAAGAATGTAATCTTATGCTACCAAGAGTTGATCAATACAAGATGATTTGTTCTGTGACCAGTATCTGACGAAAAAGCTTTATTCAAGTCATATACCATCAACAAAAGACCTTCTATCTATAATCGTCAGAATCTAGAATTGACACGTTTCTACAACAGCAAGAGGACGTTTTTGTATTTGGTAAAACCATTTTGTTTTAATCTCTGGTCTGTATTAAGACGACAAGTAGAAAGAATTTTAGTAACACAGTTATTTATTGATCAACATAAAAACTCATTATTTGATATCAGTTTTTTATCTCTATATCTACTTCCCTTAGAAGATGAGCTTCGCTGCATAAAGGCAGTCAACACCAACGCGAATAACACCCTGCAATGAAAATTTCAGAAATTTATTCACGAAAAAAATATATTTGTGCGAGAACTTATGAAGAAGATGAATTGATTAAATCATCTATTTGTAGCTGCTTTTTGCTCACTTTGGTGAGTACACACTTGTGATATAAACAAGAGAGCGCCCATACACGTATTTTTTTTTAAAGAAACTAAGAATTTGGGCCCGTATTGAAAGTTTCTTAAAATTATCAGATTTTTGAGTACTCAGAGATTCTTACGAGTTTCTTAGAGGTTCCATAACAATCTTCATGTTCACAACTTGTGCACTCGTGAACATTTCAAAACAATGTTTTTTAAGCCTTTCCAGTGTTTAAACATTACTCAAGTACCTTGCGAGTAATATGATACAGGAAACAAGTGAAAGTAAAGTAAAAATATGTCAAGGATTTCCTTTATCAAAGTAAATAGTTTCTTAACTTACATTCTCCCAGTACTGGAGTTTCTTAATTTTTTGGCGATCTGAGAGTTGAGTTTCTTATGGGTAGTTTCTTATTAAAAAAATACGTGTATTTAATACGACACGATCCTAGACTCTCAAGACTTTGTGACAGGGATGAACACCCTGTTGCTAAGATTCCTCTAAAGTAATAGGATTCGTTTAGCAAGTCCACAGGATTCGTAAATATTCGATGCTGCGATTGCAATTTCATTTGAATTCCAAATTATGTGACAAAATTTTGAGAACGTCGCAAGAGAATAGTGTTTCAGTAAAGAGAATCAAATCAAATTAGAGTGAGCTTCGGGATCACAAACATGTTCTCAAACGTCTCTTAATTTGAAATAACGGCTAAAAATCCAGAATTATAAGGAAGGATATGAAATTCATGAATTACTCCGAAGATAGGAAGAAGAGCTCAGAACAACATGTTTTCAGTCCAGTTGATAGCAGTTGTTGTTTTGAGCACAGCTTCTTTCTCTTTTCATCTTCCTTGTATTTAAAGGGCATATGTCATTAAGCTGATTGGTTCATGCAATACAATTCTCTCCATTGTTTATTACAAAGCACAGGATCGAGGCTGAATTTTCATTGCAAGAAAATTTCATGAAACAGAAATAAAAAGTCACGAAACAATGGAATCCCACTCCAAACTTGTTTGTTGTATTAACCAATTGCTAACGTGACATATGTCCGTTAAAAACCCTTAAATAACATACCTTGTTGTGAAACATGGCAGTGACATCTCATGTAACCAAATGAAATGTGGAAAGAAAGATCGAAGCTTACCTTTTTAAAAGTGATTGCAGGTTGTCTGAGTGCCACATATGGTATTGTTGGAAGCGGAAATCCCTTTTCGAGGACAACTGTGAAGAAATTTGATTGTCAAATGTATAAAAATATCGCCCATTTCAGATTCTAGGTCTATTTCCATAAATTATACGTCATTTAATTAAAATGTCTGAATTATCATTCAAATATAGTTCATAGCTCTTAACCTTCCAGAGCTATTTTGCTGGGAAGAAGTTTTCTCAGAAGTTCTTAAAGAAGGGAAAGAATCGTTCGACCAATTGTTGGGCAGTTTCAAACGGCTAGAAAGGTAAATTGCCAAGAAATAAATGAGGACAGTATACGGGTATGACTGACATTCACAGGGTAGCGTAACGCAGCTCATGGTCCCTTAGTACACAAAATAAGAGCCCCTGACTTTACAGGAACCCAGAGGATTCGTATATTGGTTACTAGCTAGGCTAGATACAAGAAATATACAACCATAATACATTTTCCTGTATGCTATTGGTACAGAAAAATCTCTGTGTATCAAACTAGACAAAAGGTAAGGTTACGTTCCTTGAGCAATGCATTTTTTAAACTTCCCCAGCCCGCCTTCTTCCCCTCTAAACTTCCTAGGCATTTCCCCAGTTCAAATTCACATAAAATGTTTTGAATGCGCACGGGCCTTATTGTGGGAGGTTTTCAAAAATTTTCTTTGACAGCATCCAAGGCCTCCTCTTTTGAAATTGTTTCGCTTGCTTCGAACATTCCTGGACTGCTTTTCGTTTTCACTTAGTAAAGGACCTATCCCAAGATAGTCTGTGTGCAGACAGTCTGCATGCAGGCTAGTTCCAAGAGAGTTACTGATGTCCCCCAAAAAAGATACAGTAAGAACCTGCAAAATAGAAACCAGTTTTTTCGATTTCGAAAACAGCCTGTTTAGTTTCCTATTGACATGTCATTAAGCTTGAAACAGGCTCAAGGGTTTCTTATCACATGGTTAAGAAACCTTCAGTTATTTCAACTTAAATCTTTAAAGAAAACCCAGAGCAAACACTATCGAACAGTATTTTCTTGTTACCTAGCATTCGCTCGATATTTACTCAACCTTAGCATATGAGCATATATGCTAAGTATATATGTAGATTGAGATGCTTTTGATGAAGTCCCTAAGAATGTTTAGCACCTGATTTTAACAAAGATTATTAGATATGAATTTATTTGGGATTCTCCTGTAAGAAACCTTCCTGAATCAGGCTGAGAAGTTATGAGGGCACCATTTATCAAAAAAATCAGCCTGATGTTTCCGCTAAAGTGGTTTCTATTTTGCGGGTTCTAACTTTACGTCTCCATTTTGTCACTGCATTAGTGGAATAGGATTTCACATCCAAGCCCGGGGGGCCACTTGGTACCTGATGTGTAATCATGCGCGTACAAAAAAACGCGGGAAAGGGTGCCTTTCTTCAAAGTAGGCAAGGGCCCGCGCGGGCCCGTGTTTAGGGGTGCCAAATCGACCATAATTTAAAAAAGGGTGTCTTATTTTACATTTGATAAGTTCCTAAACTCCTGTGCAATGATATTCTAATCAAAAATTTCTAAAATAGAATTTGTAACGAGTCAAAAACTTGAAAAAGCAGACCAGCACAAGATGGGGTAGGAATTCGGGAGCAGTTTCTTCCTCTTCTACCCTGGGTACCAGACTCTATGAAATAGCATTTGTAAAATCATTTTAACATTATTAATATCATGGCAGTACAGTGGCATGGCCACGGGGAGTATGGGTATGGGGGTCATTGCCCCACCACTTGTTTCAAAAGATGGTTCTCGAGATTCCTTTAAAAACCGAAGAGAAAATGGCTTGGCATAGGTTGGGTAAGAATTTTCTGATAAATGTCAAAGCTTCCATTTTAGCACTGGCAAAAATGGAATCAGGGGATGCATTCTATGCCAAAGTAAAGGATGCATCTTCAAAAATTTTCCTCGTGCTCCAATGTGTAGGATAAATGTCACAAAACTACAAAGGTCTTCTTGCCACTAATGGCAAGCATGATGTTGGGAGATGCTTTCTAAGCCAAACTAAACGATGTTTCTACAAACATTTTCCTCGTGCTCTATATATATTGGACAACAGTTACAAAACTATCAAAGTTACCTTGTCGCTATTGGTAAGCATGATATTGGGAGATGCATTCTCAGCCAAAGTACAGGGCGTGTCCCAAAAAATTTCCTGAGGGCTTCGCCGCCAGACCCTCTCACTTCAATGCCCCCATTTAATTTACCTTGGCCAAGCCACTGTGGTAGCATCTATAACATTATGTTTTAGAGAGTCTGGTCTGGTACCCAGGGTACTCCTCTTCAAATCATACCGGCAATATTAGCAATTTTAATAACTGGCTTGTCAGCGATTAGGGTACCTGAAATTGAGAAGCTCTATTTTGACGCGGGAAAGGGTATGTTCTGAAGAACATTTTCCGCGATTAGGGTATGTATTTCGCTAAAACAGGTCAGCGTTTAGGGTGCA
>REGL01000199.1:134034-160768 GCA_004194395.1 Aurelia aurita complex sp. Pacific | reverse complement strand
TTTGACAACCTGCTCTAGAAAAATTGCCTTATTTTGATACCCTGTGCTAGAAAAAATTTGTGAAAACGATAACCTTAAAAACGGCACATCCCCGTCGGACAAATATACTAAGTACCCCCCCCCCCTCCGGGGGTATCAATGAGACTCACCCTCACAAACACATCCATGATCTGGCTGTTAAATGCTGGTGCACTTGTGAGCCTGTAATCAATTATGGCCAAATCTTCGATTGGTTGTTGAACTGAAATAAATAGAAAAATCATGTTGTTAGAAAATCATTCACATAAACATGACAACGTGAACAAGTTTCGATAAATTTTTAGTCTTTCTAGAAGGATGCACATTTTGATTTTATTTTTGTTACCCGTGGTAGCCCATCAGTTAGAAAACTGAAGAACAGAGCGCCATGCTAAAAACTTACAATAACTAATCATTTACAATAAATACAATATTTGTTATATCTAACTGAACTAAATTACATTTTGTCATAATTAAACAAAAGATAAACGAATGGAATATTTCATCTTCACTTTTGCACCTCCTCTTTGAATGCTCTCAGGGTTGAAGAATTTCTAGCTTCAGTGTTTTTCTTCCACATTTTCTTCATATTAGTGGTGGTAAGGTGACGTTTCATTTCCATGGCATCGCAAACAGCAAGTCAAAAATATGTTTGAAGCATTATTTGCCCTTGCATCCAAACAGAGAACTTAAAAAAGCCCCAAAAGAGGATCCCACATTCACAGAGATACTGCCGAAGAGCTGTAATTCTCGTTTCGTTATTTACCATGCATTGGGTAGGAAGTTTTTAGTTTTATTTCTAACATATTTACCCTGGGATGCAATTCAGTTTAGTAATATTACACAGCTACTTTCCAATTGTCCCAGCAAAAAATTAAATAGAAAATAGACCTAAATTTTTTCAAGATATAAACCTATTTACAACTTTCATATAAATAACTAAACTTGAAAAAGAAATAGAGAGAGTATCGTTTCGATGCATATCAGCTTTCCTTGAATATTCTCAATACAAATCTTTCAGGTTCGTTTTGAATGACTTAGATTGAAGTGGCTAATTTCGTTTCCAAGTCGAGTTTATTCCATGCGTCGGCTCCACGAAAAGCAAATGATTTTTGGCCACAACCTGTTCTCATTTTCGATACAGCAAGCTTGCATTTGGTATTGCGTGAAGCCTCAAATTTAATTTTAATATCTGTTTGAATATAATCTACGCGACCAGCTCACCTGAGTAACTCCTTTTCAACAACTTAAGTTTGTTGCTGATGCTTGCAGTTGTGCTATAAAAACACATCTGCTTAGCTAGCAGTTGCATATACAAAGCCAACAACAGAAAAAATCCTTTGAGAAATGATCAAATCAAACGACAGCAAGCCAGAAGCATAAAATTCACCTATCAGACTAAGAATGTCGTTCAATGCAAAATTACGCTAAAAAGAGGAGATGAACCCTACCTGGAAACTGCGCAAATAATGCTGCTACTTTTGTGTTTACACCATCGGTGGCCCCTTGGCATATCTGTAATGGAAACAATCGTATAAAACTTCGAACTTTTAAAGATTTCAAGTTATCTAAATCCTGCCTTCATGAATTGGAAATATGGGCAAAACTTTCCCAAATTTTGGATGACGAGCCTCTGGTTGGAAATTAGATTTATTATATCATCAGCATTCATCTAAAGTTGTTTTTCTTCATCTCTCTATATGGGCTGCTATGTTATTAAAAATATATTGATGAAAAAAGATTCTAGAGCACGTCAGTGTCATCAAAGCAATTAAACTTATCAGCAACAAATATCAGAACTGGATACTTACCCCTTTTGCGATCTCTGATTTCAATTTACCCTCGAACGCCCAAGCAATGATTCTGTATAACCAACTAAGACGAAGCAAACAAAATCGAACTTACAGACAAAACTAAAATGGCTTGCAAGTAAAAACAATTGCACACCACAAAAAATCAGATTTCAAATTTGAAATTGAGTTAAATCGAATTTTTTATGAAATTAAAAACTGTTTTCTTTCAGTAACTTATTTTGAGTGGGCTCGAAGTATTTCTAGCTGCTTAAATCTAATTAAAACCCACTATGCATGCCACATCCAGGCATGGGACCCCTGGTTTAACGTCCCTTCCGAAGGACGGCGAGGCGAGTTGCGAGGTCAAGCCTCCGAGGTAATCCATCCGGAGTTTCACCACACTCGACCGAGCTTAACTTCAGTCACCTGATCGAAACTGTATAAGCCGCTCGGCCACGCACCCCGCATCTTCTACATGATGCAGATCAACAAGGGCAAATTTAACAACAATTGCATTAGTGGCTATTGAATAATTTGCTAGACAAAAGCGATTTATATCGCTACTTACCACGGGCTACAGGAAACTTTGAATTAAGAACAAGATATACGTATGATACCTCGAGTCGTCCAAATTAATCACTTCATTTTTTTGATACATCAAGTATGTTCTTTCTGGAAATCAAACCGAACGCTTGAGTGGCACAATGGCTCTAGGCCACGTCAGTCCAACACGCAGATTGAAATGGCACATTCGCAAGAGGAGCAGAGACAGAGAGAAAAATTTGATATACCAGGAACGAACTAATGAACTACGAGGCTCGATATATCATGCGTAAATCAAATTTTTAATTCAGAGTTTCCTCCAGCCCATGTAATTACTCAATGTACTTACAAATAAAAACAAAGGAAGCTAAAACATCATTGCCAAAAGCATCGTAGGTGCGAGTGGAAAGGTGATTTTCCGACAGATAAAAAAGTTTATTAAAGATGGATGCATGAATCTAAACGGCCACCACATGTTTTTCTTGGTTCTGCATGAGAACTCCAGCAACAGACGATTGACTTTGACAAGAAAAAATTGTGAAAGGATTCGCTAAATCCAGACCTGATTTTGATCGATGCTACTCTCACATTTTAAAGGGGCTCCGTCGTCAAAATGTAAACAAAACGATGATTTTTGAAGTTTTTGAAAGGTGATATCACACAGCATTTTCGTATCTTTTTCAAAATGAAAGTGGCTGTTTGGGCATTAATCCTTGTACTTCACTAAGGAACAAACCAAACATGAAGGTTATAGCACCCAGCACTCTTTAATCAGAGTAATTGAAAAATGGAGGAAGTGTTTGGATTCATCTGGAATAGTGGGGACTATATTGATGGATTTGTCAAAAGCGTTTGACTGATTGCCTCATGATCTTCTAATTGCTAAGCTGGAGGCCTATGGATTCAGTGTAAATAGTCTGTGCTTGATCTATAGCTATCTAAAAAATAGGATGCAAAGGGTTAAAATTGGATCGGTAAAGAGCTCACAACAAATCGTTAGAGCGGGAATCCCACAGGGTTCTGTTTTGGGACCAGTATTATTTAATATATTCATCAATGACATCTTTCTCTTAAAATTAGACTCAGACTTGTGCAATTTTGCAGATGATACCACACTCTATGCGTGTGGCTGTAGTCTGGACGAAATTGTCCCAAGGCTGGAAAATGACCTTAGCGCACTTATAGAATGGTTTTTTGAAAACGGAATGGTAGCAAACCCTGGCAAATTTCAAGTGATGTTTCTTGGATTGAAAGAAAAAAATACCTTGCGTCTCAATATCAATGATAACAAAATACTAACTACGAATAAGGTTAAATTGTTGGGCATAGAGATTGACAACGCGTTGACTTTCACTGCCCATATACAAAATTTGTGCTCCAAGGTAAATAGAAAGATAAATGCCTTCTCAAGGCTAAATACTTATATCTCAAGACCACAGGCCATGTTAATATGTAATGCCGTAATACTGTCCAATTTCAACTATTGCCCGTTGATCTGGCTTTTTTCTACGAAAGCTGCTAATAACGAAATAAACCGCACACACAAACGTGCACTANCAGTTCAAAAGCGCGATCAACCACTGGCTTGGCGATAAGTGTAATTGCCGGATTTGTAAATAGCCAGAATTGTAAATTTGTATATTTTCTATTAAAGTTGTTTTTTGTAAATAGTTGGTATAAATTAGTGATTATATTACTATTGTAAATAGACCAACTTCAAATAAGATTATTATCATTATCAACATTCATATCTCCTACGATTGCTCAGATATAAGTGAATTTTTAACGGTCACTTTTTGGTGGCTTGGGTGAAGCCACCAAACAAACTGCAGAGAACAATGGATGAACAATGGATAATCGGCGACACGTGCGAGTTTACGGATTCGTTTACTGTTTGACGACGGAGCCCCTTTAACTAAGTGCGACAGCCTTACCTCGCCTTAGAACCAGAGATACTAGTGCTAAGACCACCAATGTGAGCGTTACAAGAGTTTACTCCAATTGTAGGACGACCATCACTACGCTTGCCTAGAAATACGAGAGAAAGCCTAAATCAAGTGCTTTGAAAAACAATCATTGCCGTTCGAATATATTTTAACTTCTAGACATCAGAGTTTCTGCGCGAGAGTTTTCAGAGCCGAAAAATCCTGTATAAAATGATTTAATAGACACAAATGAAGTTTCTTCTTCGAAATTATGCGAAATTATCATCTGCCGTCAAGAAACATCGCCAAGAAACATCAGTATTTCATTACTAAGGGCTCGACGAGGCTTGCATCTAGCCTCACTACACAAGGACCCGCAACTTACGCTGATCTCATTGAAGTGAATTGATGGTGTTGTTATAGCATCCATTAGTCTACCAATAGCGATAGCCTACGAACATGTAATCATTCTAACGTGCATCCTGGATGAACGCCAATTATTTTCTGCGTCCGCCTTGGTTAGTCAGGGAAGCTCGGTCTGGTAGAATATTGCGGTCCATGAAAAAAGGCCTTCCGGACGGAAAGAAGGACGAGACGGGATAAAGATTGCAAGGTATGAAAAGATCTCGTTACACATACCAAGTCGCAGAGACATTGAAAAGCTAACACCAGATGCTCTTGCATTGATGTTTACTGAATCTCTGATTGTTACTTTCCTACGAAGAAAGGGGATTGTCAGAAATTTAGATTCAACTTATAATCCGTGCAGTTAGGCGATCTCGGCCGTATAGGTATGAAACCAGAGACATGCTGACAACGACAATGAGTTAACGAATAGAATCTGATAAATGGCTTGAGACTTACATGCTTTTAAACATATTAACAATTTTTGACCAGCTGAGCAAAAGCAATCCAGATTTTAAAAGATATACCGGATAAGACAATTGCTTGCAAATTTGATCAGGGATGTTTGGCCTGTTTTGAAGGATTTTGAGCTGTCGTACCTACACAAAATCTCTTGTAATTTGAGAACGATACGACTGATTTTGACCAACTAAATTTTCTTACCTAAGTTGATATGTTAGGTACACAAGCATTTTCAGTCTATAAGAATCCGATAAGTGGCTTGAGACCTACAGGCTTGGAAACGTATTGAAATGTTTTGACCAGCTGAGCAAAAACAATCCAAAATTTAAATGATATACCGGATAAGTCAATTGCTAGAAAGTTGGATCAAGGATTTTAGACCCGTTTTCGAAGGATTTTGAGATGAAGCATTTTTATAAAATCACTTGTAATTTGAGAACGATAGGACCGATTTTGACAAAATAAACTTTCTTGTCTAAGTTGATATGCTAGCTACACATGTATCATTAGTTTATAAGAATCTGGTAAATGTTTTGAGAGCTACATGCTTTTAAACATATCAACAATTTTTGACCAGCTGAGCAAAAGCGATCCAGATTTTAAAAGATATACTGGATAAGACAATTGCTAGCAAATTTGATCACGGATTTTAGATCCGTTTGAAGGATTTTGAAATGAAGCATTTTCATAAAATCACTTCTAATTTGAGCACGATGCGACTGATTTTGACAAAATAAACTTTCTTGTGTAAGTTGATATGCTAGCTACACATGTATCATTAGTTTATAAGAATCTGTTAAATGCTTTGAGAGCTACAGGCTTTTAAATCTTTAACTGTTTTTCTGACTCACCCGGAAGGTTTCAACTTGTTTCCTCAAATCAAACCTAACCGACAAAAGTTTCATTTTAGGGGCGCTTTTTTGTGGATGATATTTCGTTTTATCTATACTCTAAAAGAGCCTGGATCGATCAATATTTTGATACATTCTTATATGGGAGGTTCGATCAAGTGGCGAGGGTGTTTCAGAAAAAACATAACCCAACTATGATTGAAAATCCTGAAAAATTGATAAAATTTGAGTAGATGTAATTTATACCGTCTGAAAGTACAATCTCTCTTCTTTCTAATAATATGAAGTTTGGATGCATTGATTAAATTATTTATCATTTAATTGATAGCTCAGTACATATGGCTAATTTCAAATGCAGCATGCTGCAAGAGCAAAGTCAACACCTTTTTTCCCGTAAAAATTACGAAACAGATTTCATCAAAATATTTTAGGCCTAGAGGCACTTGAATTGATGCCCTTAAGATAGGAAAAAGACAAATCTATTCCCATGAGATGCATTTATTGATAATGATAAAAAAACTCTTACAAAGATGGATTTTCGGATATGTAAATGTCCTGTCATTTTCCGGCATCTGAAATAGACCATACTTACAAAAACGTCCATTAAATAATGGAAAATTGAATTAATCCACCCAACCTTGATATTATCGGAAAGAAGATAGAATCTGCTTTCAGATGTTGTGCATCAAATGAACTCAAATGTTATAATTTCTTGAAGAATCTCGAACGAAATTGTGTTACGATTTTCTGAAACACCCTGCAGAGCTTCTATCACCATTGTGCACATTCGAAATTCTTCAAATGCATAAAAATATCGCTCGATTCAGAATCTTTCTTGGGATAGCTAAAAGGCCTTTCCGTAGGAAGAATCTAGATTACAGTGAGTCTCAGTTATCGCTCACCAAAACGAGACTACAGCCTACCAAAGTGAGACCGCCCAAACTAAGTCATACTTGTAGCGGCGTATATCAGTTTGAGCGCAGTTGTAGCGGGGTATATCATTCCATGAGTCGTAGTTGTGGCGGGGTATATCAGTTTGAACGTAGTTGTAGCGGGGTATATCATTTCATGAGTCGTAGTTGTAGCGGGGTATATCAGTTTGGTGAGGAGCAAAACTCGACTTGCAATCAGTCTAGGAAGCATCAATGGGGCCGGAACCCAAAACGTTCAAAGATGGCAAAAGTGTCATCCACTTGGCCACATATCATAAATACTTCAAATAAAGCAATTGTATTTTTGGTTCAAAACTCAAACTCACCAAACCCTCTTCTCGTATGTGAATCTTCCAGAAACACCAACGTTAACTCCTCCTACTGCCACACTCAATCCACTGCTGCTTGGGGCAAGTCTCTGGTTACCAATACCAATGCTGTTCAAGTGCAGGCTATGATAAAAAAAACATACCGATACACTTCTGAATCCGCAACAAAAGCTTAACTGGTCAGCTTCTACCATCCGAAAAACCGATTTCGGCTCCTGATTTCTAAAGGGCCTGTTTACATGGTCCCGCCTTGCCGAGGTATCTCGCCTAGGTGGGATATCTCGCCTTGCCGGGATACCCCGGCTGCCTATAGAAACACATACCATTTTCATTTTGCATTAACATGGGAGTTTCATCCCGTCCCGTCTTGCCGGGATGCTTTCATCCCGTCTCGGCATGGCGGGATATCCCGTCAAGCAGGGCCGTAGGAAGAATCTTCGGATTGGGGGGGGGGCAATTGTTCTGAAAACAATAGAGAACAATACATCTAATTAATTCGTGTGACGTAGCACCATTGTTTTCAAAATTATTGGGAGGGCTTGAGCCCCCCCCCCCCCTGCCCTCTCCGCTTCCAACGGGCCTGGCGTCAAGGCGGGATGATTTTTTCCATGTAAACAGAAACAGGCGGGATAGCCCTGCTAGGCGAGATTGCGAGATATCCCGGCAGGGCGGGAGTTTCATTTTCATTTTAAATTCTTTATACACAAAAACCCTTCAGCTTACGAACGAAATACCTAAATAAGAAAATAAATATCTTATCATGTAAACAGGCCGTAATTTAGAGCAAAGTAATTACCGTCATTTTCCATCGAACATTTTGTGAAAACTTAATATGGAGATGGATTTGAAGTCGTTGAGTGGAAATCTGTAGTTTGTAAAATAATTGACATCTGTTCCTTATCCATATTTGTGCTCCCATGCAAATTTGGAAAGTAGTAGTTTGTCACATTTTCCAAAACATGGACTGAAAAAGAGGAGTTAGATCGAGAAAAAATGAATTGCCATACTTTTGAAACTGGTTTTTCGGAGGGAAGTCATAACTGAAACTGACCAATCAACATCTCAAAAGATAGCTGAGCCCTTCAGCAACCCAGGTGGGTGCAATTTTAATGAAAACATGACACCACGCTCATTCATGATTTCACTGAGAAAGGGGTATATTTGAAGCAGAATCCTAGGACCTTGAATCTCAGAAAAAACGGGGTATTTTTCTTCAGAAAATATGCGGACCCAGAAACAGTTAATGTTGGTGGACTCGGGACCCTAGAATAAAAGCCCATTTCATCCGGCCCAAGTTTGATACCCCAAGTTTTATGGGATTCTACTGTTTCCAACAAAGAGATATCAGTAAAGTGAATCGTAATACTGTAAAGTATAAAAATCCCAAACCATTATCTCAAAACCAGTTTTTGTGCTATACACAATTCTTTAGGGCTCCGTGATACTCCTTTAAAGAGGGGTTACCTGCAAAATGTTCCATAGTAAGGGGAATTTTTACCAACTAGAAAGTCAGAGAAGAGGGTACCCTTTGATATGGTATGGATGAGCGCGGTGTATCTTTTACTACAGTAAAAACCCGCGTATAAGAACCTAGTGGATTAAGAACCTACAGGCTGAAATTTTGCAATTAAACCCCAATTATATAAGAACCCATTCAGCCTGGAATTTGAAATAGGTTCTTATTTTTAGAAAGCATGGGGTCTTATTCACAACAGAAGTTTGTGGAAGAATAAAAAAATGCTTATATTACCTGATGAGAAGCTTTTGAAAGATTTTATCTGGATTATATAAACATTTCGGATTCTTCCACAAATTTCTGTTGGGGAATATCTCATAAATTCAACAGATGTAAACTGACAGTAAATAATAGGCCTGAAGTTTGAATATGAAGAAAAGAAATTCCTGAAGGCCATGAATAAAATAAGAACCAATTTAAGAACCTGAACAGCCTCATTTCCCACTAAATACCCAAAACATAAGGACCTAGTTAGGCTGACTTGCAAAATTGTAGGTTCTTATACGCGGGTTTTTACTGTATTGAATTGCACCCACCGGGTCAGCAACATGCTGGTACCTTGTTTTGTTCATAACATTTGCTGTCACGAAGCTATGTGCAATGTAGCTCGTGAAATATTGTTGGGTCACCTGGTATACGGCAACTCACTTTCTAACGTATATTTGGAATCCTCCTCCGGAGCCGTGGTAGTCGGGTAATCTTTTTCCTGATAGATCTTTCTGCAAAACTTGCATTGCTTGCTTCACGGCTGAAAAGGAGAAAGGTAAAATTCATCAGTTCAATGAATACATTATCACTGACGTACACTCTTTTTTCATAAGAATACTATAAATTTTGTCCAGTTTCGATATTCTTAATAAATTTTCGTTTTGAGCCTATATCCTTGAAGGATTCTTATTTTTTATTCAAACCTGTCATGCTTCTCTGTTGTGAACATCGCAAAACAGGCAACTGCTGAAAAATGAGACACAAATATGCCAGCTATTCTTATAATATTCTTAAAAATTGGCTGATTCCGAGCCTGAATTTTCTAAGAAGCATTATTCTTATAAAAAGAATGTATATATGTTGAGCTGATTCAGGTCTCTTCTAGGGCGATGGGGAATTGACCCAAACTTTTTTTGTATATTTTTCCTGGAACAGTAGCGTTTTCACGATTTTTGGTATGAAGAACGCGATTCATCAAACTTTTGGTGTAAAATACGGTTATTTTCTAGAAAATGGAATATGAGGTGTAGGGCTACTTGAAAATTATATAAGGAATGGACTTGGAAAGTCCTTACAAATATCTGGTAAATTGTCCTCCCCCTCCTGCCTCAAGGAACTGGCAGCAATGAAACTGCGGGTTTGGACAGTTGTACAAATGAGAACAAAGATCCTTGCGCAAAAGAACCCTAAACAAGCACCGCAATAGTTGCTAAACGTACATTACACCAACAAGGGAAGATTTTGTAATACAATAGTAACTGTTGCGATTGATTGACACCTCAATTCAAAACGATTAGCGACTGCAGACAAAGGAAATTCTCTCAACCATAAATTCAAAACAAAAAAATCCGAAAAAGTTTCTCTGAAACCCAAGTAGCTAGCGCGCTCGTTGTGCATTCCAGAAATTGCTTTTAAGAGCAAACATGAAAACATATAGAAAGAAGAAGGATATATCTACATATCTGCCACGGGCATTTAATTTGCTTGGCTCAAAAGCCGATTGGGAAGCGATTCAATTCTCTTATTTTTTTGGTGTGATTAAAGCACTTACTGCTCAGCTTCTGAGACAAACAAACAAAATGCCTGAGACAGATGTATAGATATATTCTTGTTCTTTCGATACATGCTCATGTTTGCTCTTAAAGCAATTTCTGGAATGCACAACGATCGTGCTAGCTACTTGCGTTTCAGGAAAACTTTTGCGGCTTTGTTTGTTTTGAATTTATGGTTGAGAGAATTTCCTTTGTCTGCAGTCGCTAATCGCTTTGAATTGAGGTGTCAATCAAACGTAACTGTTGCTATTGTATTACAAAATCTGCCCTTGTTCATTACACCTTGTGCCAAAAAGATCTATTACCGGATATCAAAGAAAAAAGATGCCTTGTGATGTACAGAAAAAAGCCTGCATGAAAGAAACTGCAGATTAAGAGCCTCTCTGTTTGCTCAGTATGAATGGATAGGAGCCATTTCAGTCTGTTACAGAAAATCACCGATTCTTTTATGTCTGTTATGCATGCTCTTACGGTAGTAATGACAACGAAACTTACCATAATCCAATCCTTTAGCCGTCAGTCGGAGCTGAGCACCTCTTTGCTGCGTGTACACCACAGTCACAGTTACCAACAAAACGGTCAGCAAAGGGAGCGATGAACCCATTTTAGAAACTTCTCTTCGTAAATTAGAACCACACAAACCCCTCTGTTCACTCGGTACTCTACGAGCTTTGTGTGCTATCGAGCGATCGACTCTTCAGTTTTATCATGTGACTATGGTTTCATCGAGCCTCAAGTTCGCAACGCAAACCATAGCGCAAACACTCAAATAAAGCTGATGGTCTGACATGGATCAATCGTAAGGAGTGCAGGGGGTCATGGTTTATCACTCCGATTCGTACAGTTTCAACAGTTTCAACTGGCTGGCGGTTGTCAAATGTCGTTCACTCCTGAAAGTTTACCCATTTCAGTTACAACAACTGTGTCCTCTGCAAAATGCACAGTCGTGCAACAAATAACAACAATTCAATCCACTAGAGCAAAACTTAGACTCATGTCATCAGTTTACACTCCCTACGACAATACGTCAGTCGTTTGAAATCTTGTGATCTTTGAGAAAGGTGACGATGATTTCTCTTCGAGCCACCACGCTTTATTTCATCAGCAATGTAGCAAAAAAGTGATTTGAATCGAGCATAACTGTCATGTCGTTCACATACATCACAGTTTCAACAATTATCGATTTAAGCACAACCTGGCCTGAGCATGTACTTTGTACAGATTGAAGCTTCAGCTTCCCTAAGACGTTTCGTATCTTGAACCAACGGTCATTTCCTTTAGTTGTCGAACTTTTAATCGTCCACATTTGAAGGGAAGGAAAGGGATACTTCTTTGCCTGCACCCTGTTCGTTTTGGGAATCTCAGCTGCTGTATCTGACCACAAAATGAGAGCGATCTGTTAACTGAGGACATAAGTAGGCACCATACATTAACAGTAAACAGCAAGAGAACTAGAATGGAGCCTTGGGGGACATCCGTTAAACTTATTGAAATATATGATAACGGTAACATTATTTCATCTAACAAGACACCTCTACTGTCTCCAGTGCCTGACCGGGACAGAATCAATAAACTCTTGCAGCAAAAGTGTGATCTCTTCTCTTCGATGATAATTATCCCCTCAACAGTGTATTGGGATGAAATATCCCAAATTTTGACTTGAATTCAATTCCTCTCTGTCAAAAATAATTAAAAAATAATAGTTACACCATCTTCAAGGTGTTGTGGCGCAGTGGTGTAATCCTCTGACTTTGCAGCCAGAACAGTCAGGCGGAGTGGGTTCGATACCCGGTAGGACCGCACCACTTGGGCTTCATGACAAGGGGTCGCGGACTCGATTAGGTCTGCTCTATTTCTGCGATCCCAGCGCTTGGCGCTGAAAAACGCAACTTCACCTTCACCTTCAAGCACAACCCCTGTTTCAAAGCACCGAGAATTTTCTTGGGTAGACAGCTGACAAGCTAGGCAATCACTGCTCTTAAAAACTTGGTTTGATTTCTCCAATTAACAATTTTAGAATAAGCTCAACAAAGCTGAATACACCATCAGTTTAACAGTTTAATTACAGACCAAGCGTAGCAATTAAGGATGAGTGTGGTGATAGCTCTTTAGTGTACTTTTTGATAGAAGACTGTACCGCAAGGAAACCAGTTACCTGGTTCGAGTTTGTAGCTTTTATCTTTTAGACGTTGCGTGTAGCTTCTCCAGCGCTGCGGTGGTGGAATTTTACATCGGCGGCGAACGAAATGCGAAAGGGAAAAGATGCGAAGGACAAACTATTAATTAAATTTATTTATCAAAATCGTTGCTGCATCGCTCTCCAGTAGCGATTTTATGAAACATTTCATCTCAAAATACTTCAAAACAAGCCTACCGTTAAAGCTCTATTAAGCCCCCCTCTGTCTATTAAGAGCCCCCCCCACTTATATCAAATTCCAGAGGTTACCAAAGATTTTCCAATTATTGAGCTAAATAAGTTTGCATGTTAATTTTCTCTTTCCTCTTGAATTTTCATTTAATTTATTCTTTGGTGCAGGTTGCATTCCTGTGTCAACAAGGGGGTTAAAAAGACAAACAGGGAAGCGTCTTGAGTCCAGCAAGCATGGAGTCTCGTTGAATTCTGAATTTTGTGACGGCTTGGGGCGGCACTTTATTGCAACTACTACAGAATTTCGCAGGAGGCCAATCGTTGAAATAACGCTCGTGCAGAAGTATGCACTAATCAATTTCTAAATCCCCGAATCCTTCCGAAAACGTTTTCTCTTTGTCCATTCATGTCGAGTCTTTAGAAAATCTGATCGACGTTTTTCTATCTTTGTCAGTGTCTTCGAAAGCGAAAAGTTTAAGAAACTCGCACCTAGCTAAAGATTAAGTCATAAGTAATACGTCGTTGATGATGAGGTGAGTAACGAACAAGATGATGGCAAGAAAAAGAATTTCAGACTATTGGATATTACGATAATTCGATTCTCTGTTAATTACTTCGATGCAAAACAATCGACTTTTATAAAAAATGTAAACTTATTTATTTACAAAAGAGAAATAAACCTGAAATGACACATCACATTTGTTGTTTGCATACATTAACAGATCACTAAGTAGAAAAATAATTTTGCAACATTGAACAAAGTCAAATAGATGTTTGTAGGTAACTATGATCGTTGGGTTTTGAGTCACAAAAATTAAGCGAGAGAGGCGTCCTAAATTTAATTTCAATTTCAAGGCAACGGACACTTTGCTTGCAAACGATTGCCTTGCTGTCCGCTGGGACTATTTTCCTGACAGCTAAATTTTTCATTCATTGTTCTATTTTTACTTAATATTCAAACGCAGTGGCCCTGTCAATCCCTCAGTATTAGGGAGTTTACCAAACCAGAGCGGCAATTGCAACGTAATGTTGCTTTTGTCTGAGAACTTTGGCTTCAATAAATTCCTTGTTTTTGTGCAAATTTGCTTCCCTTGAGAGATACTGAAGTTGCCCTTTTCAATTGCATAACTTTGAAATCCCATTTCCATTGTTCTGCACTGCAGATCTACGCCTCTGAGGAACAAGGACAGAAAATGTTACAAAAGACCCACCACTTTTGACTGACACCTAAGTACAAAGCGATTAGCGATTGCAGACAAAGGGAATTCAATGCCTGGTCGGTCAACTTATAAATAAAAACAAAGCAAGCCGTAAAAGTTGCTCTGAAACCCAGGTAGCTACCTCACTCGTTCTGCATTCCAGAAATGGTTTTTAAGAGCAAACGTGAGAATAAATGCAAAGAAGAAGGATATATCTAAAACTTCTGCCTCGGGCATTTTATTTGTTTGGTTCAGAAGCGGATTGACAGGCGATTCAATTCTCCCATTTTTTGGGTATAATTAAAACACTTATTGCTCAGCTTCTCAACCAACAAAATAAATGCCTGAGGTAGAAGTTCAGATATATCTTTCTTCTTTCGATATATGCTGATATTTGCTCTTAAAAACTATTCCTGGAATGCACAACGGGTCACCTAGCTACCTGAGTTTGAGAGCAATTCTTGCGGCTTGAATTGTTTTTGTTTATGATTTGACCAACAAGGCATGTAATTCCCTTTGTCTGCAATCGCTAATCGCTTTGTACTTGGGTCTCAACAAACAGTAGCAGATTCTATTGTAACATTATCTGTCTTTGTTCCTCTGGGGACAAAATTTGTTCATTTTAAATGTTAGTTTTCAAGGGAAAAATATGGTTTCCAGGCATCTTAATGAAAAGGGAGGAAATGATGGCGAATACGAGACAATACTTGGTTTGCAAGATACAAGATGAAGTTCTTGATGGCATTGCCGTCCTGGTTTCACACTTTCTACTGCTTTACTGGGGCCGGGGATCTGCTGTTTACAAGGGATCTGGAAGGTCGTGACCTCCGTCTCTGGAACGTCCATAATAAGACAATATTTATAGAATCTTCTTCTAGTGTTCATCATAATGAAGGAAGACTTGTCATGGGTGCAACGTATACCAAAGATATCTCTTACGTTAGCACACCATCACAAGCTGTAAACTCCTAAAGCATGACATCCCGTGCAGTAACATACAATATTTTATATTTGATGTGGATTGCAAAGAGATTTCTATTTATCAAATGAATGCAAAGTTCAATTTCAACACCAAATATTTTTTCATGCCAAAGATGTTTCTAACACGTTTTTAACAAAGATGTTAGTAGCGGCAATCAGCGAAAAATTCTGTTGCACATTGTCTCGTTTATTAACGCAAGACGTCCCACATTTTTGACAAAGCGTACAAGGCTTTTTAAACAGAAGGATTGTTCATTTTTTAAAGGGATTCTTCTATGACAGAACATGATTTTTGCCTAAGGAGTATTAGATCTTTATGGAGTAATATGCCGCTTATTTACGACCACCAGGATGAACTGCGAACTTCTCGAAATCGAATAACAGTAACTTTAGGGCAGGAAATGGCAAGAAGCTATCATATACCATGGGTAGTTAGACACTGCTGGTGTGCTTCTATGGAGGAACGCTGGGTAATATGTATCTGCGGAGGAAATGTGTTATAGCACTGCGGAGGAGATATCGAATCGTTCTTTCGATATCTCCCCCACAGTGCTATACAACATTTCCTCCGCAGATACATATTACCCAGCGCTCCTCCATAGAAGCACACCAGCAGTGTCTAACTACCCATGCACATATTGAATATTGCTGTGAAACAGCAGGGGAAAAATCACGCGTGAAATGTAGGATAAAATGAAATTTGCCAACGATAATGACCCAAAGCCGAGATATTTTAATCCAATTCCTTCGCTGGCCTGATTCTTAATTTGAAACTGTATATCGGGGGAGTAAAAAAAAACAATTCCCGTTTACAATGTAACTTCTCCCTGAAGATCAAGGCAATGTTATTGGCTATACTATTATTCAATAGTCAGTATGTTCAAACTAATTTTAAAATTTACCTGACTGACATCGGGCAGACTACTTCGTTCTGAAATTATGAGGGATTTTCTCAAAAAATTATCTTCAAGAAACCTTCACAACAGGTCATCTTCAAAACATCAAGACCAAATTTCTGTCTTACAGCAATGGCTTTAACTTGCTTTGGCACAAGGCATGCCTTTGGGTGAACGAGAGTATCATCCTGGGAGCATAACAACATCATTCTAAGCGATTTCATCCTCCCAAGACGATCGCACGTGTTACAACGTGTTGAAGTCATTGCTCTGGGGCAGAAATATTGGGAAAATTTGTTCGTGATTTCAGGCATGTTTTGAAGGTTTCTTGAAGGGGCTTTCACGAGAAGATTCCACGTAATTTCAGAATAGAGTGGCCGATTTGAGTCAGGTAAATTTTAAAATGGATTTGAACATTTCCAACCCCCTGATATCCACTTTTAAATGATATATTTGCCAATATTATCGTCTTGATATCCTGGGAGTAGCTGCCTTTCAAACGGGGGATTTTATACCTTCTTCATTTTACTTGTAGGTGCGATATCACCAGCTGTTTATGCAATAATTACAAAGGCGATGTAAAGATGTGCTAATCTCTAGATGATAATTAGTTGACCGATTCCTTTGACGATGAGACAATGAGATTGGATGGTAGGTGCTCGATCTATAGTTAAGTGAATCTTGATATATAGGAATATGAAATTGATAAACGTAGAAATGTACAAAGATTCTTACTTAAGGCCTGACCGAGCATTGTTGACATAATATTACCGGGTTCGGTGTGCCAAAAAAGTTCGCGGTTCCGACAGGGCATGATAAAATAACAATTTCTCGAAAACCGGAGAGAGCAAACATTGGTTTACATGCAAACACGATTGGCCTTTAAACGGGGATTGTTTTTATTTTAATCACCCGGTACCTCTCTTAGCCTAACAAATTACAAAAAAATTGAACCTAAATCAAAGTACACGACCATTCATACAGTATTCACCATAACTAGCTAGCATAATTGAATTATCTTACGAACAGATTTTCACGTGGACATGAAATACTTTAGATGAAGGATTTGAGATAATGATTTCTAGTAGAACATAGGACTCAAATCTTTCAAATCTTTAAAAAGGTAAAAGGCAATTCTATTATTTTTCATATTTCTTTTAGATTTCTTTTGAAAAAACTTTACGGAAAATTTTGAAAAATATTGAAATTTTCGTAAATCCGAAATCAATGGAAGAAAAATGACGCAATATTCAAGAAAATCATAGTTTGTGAATGTCCACAATATGGTGGCAAGTAGAAACTATCGCTCTTCTGGTTTAGGAGTTAGAAACTTGATGGCATCAAAGCCTCAAATACGATAAATGCAACCATTTTGAAATTAATCAAGATGTCACAAAATTTTCATTCAGTTTACAGCAAAGTACTCTAACTTCAGTTCAAGCCATTTAATTCAAAGAGAAATGTTATAGAATTTTACACCCACCTATTTAAAGATTTGAGCCCTATACTTTCTAAGAGTGCACATTGAGCCAGTCCCATTTTTAGAGGCATTCGATTTTATTATTATCTCAACTAGTCAAAACGTGAACAAAATTAATTGGAAATACTCCCTTCCTTCCTGGTTTGCCTTCAACTTCACCGTACTAAAAAGAAAGAAATGCAGTGTTAGACGTTCATACTTATAAATGATGTTTAATATGATATTTCGTGCACACATAATGCTTCATACTGAATTTCTTCTTTCCGATTGACCAAACTGATTCTTTTTTAAAAATATCAAACGATTTCATATGTAGGAAGTCCCTTATTGTGTATTTGTGTCATGGAAAAATCAACTCAAGACATCTTGCAAAGTCTAGAAATGGCTTTGTATCTGTGGAAATGCATGCTGTTACTAGCTACGTGGTTTTGAACCGTACTCACAGGAAATGAAAGGAAACTGTTGATGCAAGTGTCTATATTTCTAAAATATCAGGCATATTCAGCTGTATCCAGTGGTGGAAAAAAATGTTTCCCTTCCTGCGAAGCAACGTCAAACTAAAATTCTTCCTTTCATTGCTCTATCAATGTTCTCCGTGCCAGATTTCAGTTGAACTATGGCACAACACACATTCCAGTTTCGTAGGATTGTTTAGAGTCACTTGGAATGATCTAGAATATCTATTTATAGCTTTCTTGGACCACACAATTGTAAATGGAGAGAGCATAATCCAAACACACTGTCTTTAATCTTTCTCGACTTTATTCCTTCCTTTACCATTTATATTTTCAATCGTTGTTTTCTCTTTCATCCTATCTTCTTTCCATCCTTCGTTCTTCCCCTTCTCCTGTCTTTCTTTTTTCCTTCCACTTATTCTTTCCTCTCTTTCCCGTTTCCGTTCTTTTCTTTCCTTCAATTCCGCTTTCTATCTTTCCCGCCTTTTCTTCCTTTCAGACAAACTAGCTTCCTGCGAAGCTGCTTCGCGGCTGCACGCATTTTTTCCATCTCTGGCTGTATCATAAAGGTATTGAAAATTTGAAAATCGTAACCCTGATCAAAATCATCTTTGCATTGCTTGAAAGGTAATTCCCAAGGCAGTGCTATTCTGTAATGCTCTATTTCACAGTAAAATGATCTGGCATTAATCAGACAGCACGGGTGCAGTTTCCTTGGAGCTCGCTTGCAGTTAACATCACACCGAAGAACAACAACATTGCAAATAGGGGAAAACAATGAAAATGAAAACTCACAGATAGCAATGTTCATTCTGAAAGCAAGCGAAATTGTTCTGATCATTGCAAAATTCAGGACAAAGTAATAACCGTAACATTTAAAACAAATAAATTAATAGTTTCACATACCAGCCATTCAGGGTCTGCTTCACCAATGATAATTATTGTATCTCCTTCATTGAATTCTAACTCATCGTCATGATCAGCCTCGCAATCAAACAGTGCCCTCGCTCGCCTATGTTTCGGTCGATTCTCCTACAATTAGAGTTTAATATTTACAGATATCTGTGGCATAACATCTCCATTGGTGAAAAGGTCGGTTTCAACCAACATGCCTTGCATGTGGGAACTCTTGGCGGGCCTTTGTTATTGCCATTTTCATGGCTCGTGAAAATGGCAACAACAAAGGCCAATCAAGGGATGGCACGAGCAGCAAGGTATGCAGGGTTGAAACAGACCCCTTAATGATCATAGCATTGACGCAGCAACTAAAGTAGTAACATAAGTAAAACAATCAAGCATTCAAGTAATATTCGAAATTGAATTAGAAGCTCAAAGGTTAGAAATTCAATTTACAAAAATTTGTGAAAAGAGACCCTGACCTATAATAATAAGAATATAAATACCAAATCTCCATTTCGGAGCAGTTACAAATTAAACTAATGTAACACTGGTAAACTAAATTAAATTAGTCGGATTGAAATTAGAATGGTTCAAATGGCCATTTTTTCAAAATGCACAAGCGCAGTGGCTGATCAAACGTAGAAACCGCGGACCATGCATGGCCTAGAATTGATTGATAAAACGCAGCAGAAATACGATGTTTAAATCAAGTTGTTTTTCTGCCGTTTGATACGACACAAATGGTGAACTCCTGCCGTTTTATCTAATTCAAAACGGCAGGTGATTTAAACATTGCTTTTATGTCGAATTTAATTGATACTTTTTAGCAACATCTATTAAATTCGACATGGCACACAAGCGATGTTTAAACTGAGCCATGAACCAATCGAATGAGGTAAAAAGAATTCAAGAAATAACAGCTAAAGACCCCGGCGTCACAGCTTCTATTGTTATTGTGCGCATTCGAGAATTCTTCAGATTTCTGTATATTGCGTTGAAAGATACCTCGATCAAAACTTCTTGGCAGAATAACTAAAACATCCACTTATGGTGTTGAAACCAGATCTCATTTACTACCAAGGCACCCATACGCTTCTTCGGGATAAGAGCTCGGAGGTCAATTGTGCTGTCGCAGACATTAGGGCCAATACCGGGTGTCCCAGAAAGTATACAGATTTGGTTGGATCCAGGGACGTGAATTTAGCTTTAATCAATGGCTAATGTCTCTCAATACTTAACTTGAACATAGACATTTCATTTGCCGGTATTGGTGCTTTGAGAGCAGAAATATTCATCTTGATAGCTCAAATTTATGTCCACCTCCACACCAGAGGATTGGCCAATTGGCCTAAATCGGTAGCCTTAATGAAATTTGAACAATATCAAATCACAGGATATTTTTTTTGCTAGCAGTCACCCAATTGTGCAGTTTTTCAAACTTTTCTTTAATTTTAGTTTTCTATTTCGACGTGCTTCAAGAATTTGCTTAGGCAAAGACACAGATTTGAACTTTCAAGATAACTATTTCTTATCTCAAAGCACCAATACCAACAAACGAGGTATCTTTCTGCAAGTAGACAACTATCGAGGAACACTTTAAGAGTGATTAGCCATTGATTAAAGCTAAATTCATGTCACTGGATCAAACCAAATCTGTATACTTTTTCTTTTTCTGCTGTAGTAAAAGGTGGCAAAACAAGGTGAAATAAAGCAAACACATAGGAGATGACGAAATATGACTGTATAAACCATAATCTTTATAACTGTGCAAAGAATACCAAGCTCAAAGTCCTACCTGTTTTGGATCCTGAATGGGAACACGTGGAGGCGTCATTGGTATTGTGTCAGGCGTGCTTGCTGGCGTAGAACCAGGTTCAGGCGGTCGAGTGACAGCTGAGTCTGTAGAGAAAGAAAGAAATGTCCTAAAGAGAGGCCAAAGCTTTGTCCATTCTACCAAGGATCAACTAAAAGAAGAGTACGTTAAATCACCAGCAAATTCTTCACAGCAAAAAGTGTGTCTTGTTTGCACAAAGAACTATTTGTGCACTTACGCATTTATGCACTGAAAAACATTTAAGGAATTTCAGCAGTATCTGCCAGTTATGACAAAAAGGTTTCACCTTGCAATAACTCTCTGAATAAAGAAATCATTTTCACACCACTTGAAGACTTCCTCCGACACAGCTGTATCCTCAAATCTTTACCTAACCATAGAGTTTTTATAAAATGACTTCCAAATTCACCAAATTCACCTCGGCCATCACAAGCAAGGCTAAGGCGTACTCTTGGCAACCATCGAAAGTTGGAAATTTTCATTGCTGCAGTGACGCTCATGGAAGCTAAATGACCTTCAAAATGAGCAACTCCTGGTTTACAGTGAAAGTTTTATTGAATCTTGGATTGAGAAAACATTCATATGAATGCTTCTAGCTTTCGTTAATGGCTAATATAACTGAAAATTTGAATTTTGAGGCGTTCTAGCGTCGAGATCTTGAGCCGGCAACTTAGGCCCATCCACCATTGCCTGGAGCACCCAGCTTTTGGAACAGTGTCGCTATGGTTTTCATATCCAGACATGAAATCGAGTGGAACAATTTCGTCCTGATTTACAACGCGTTTGTCCATGAGTCGTAGTTTGAACGTCATCTATCAATAGCTATAACTACGAATACACAATGAGTCAAATTTTCGATAGCAATTTCTTTCTCACCTGAAACAGGTAATTTAACTGGCTTGTCTCTTGGACGCGGAGGAGGAAGCGGTGGCGGTGAGTCAGGCTTTGGTCTACAATCAAACAAAATAATTTCATGAATACACGTCAAGATACTGCATACTCTTACATGTTTACATGTTTACATGTTCACATGCCTTGAAAAACGCTCCAAATCACGATCTGGCACGATCCCTTTGGCAGGCTGCTTTGTAAAGGCCTATACTTTGAATTCAAATGACTTATAAGGACATAGCAAAACATATATTTTTTGTTTTCAACTTTAAGTTGGGTTTTCACCGACATTCGGCCTTCATTTTCTTAAAAATGATACCTTGGTGAAATCTTTAAATATAGGAAAATTTTGAATAGCTGTTGCATCAAGCTACCATTTGTATTGATTACCAATAAATTGCCTTTCAAACAACGCAAAAAGCTTCAACATCGAATAGAAGATTGTGGAGTTACGCAATTTTAAAATCATCGAGTTCAAAGAAAAGGGGTGTGATTTTTCCAAGAGTTAGGACGTAAACATACATTTCTGAAAAGGCCTAAGTTTAAGGTACCATAAATCAGCAACCAGTTAACCGATTTTGAAAATTTTTGTTTCGTTTTGACCCTCAGGTATCTGAGAACAAAGCTGCACTAATCATTTGACTCAAAATGAGATTAAATTTTTAGCCTTAAATTAGATGCCCTGGATCACAGTGGGTTGGAGCTGAAAACAAATGTTGTTTGTAAACTCGTGCAATTTCAAAGGAATTCGACTTTCTATGCAAATCGAAATCTCTAAGAATGGCTTACAGAAAGCAGGAGAATCCTTGTCCCTTGAGATACGAATATGTTATCAACTATAAACTTGGACTATAAACTTGCTCTGCAAACTTTCGACTCAGTTGCCTATTCCCAGGCTGAAATGAAACACGCTCCACGTTGTTTTGAAGATATGAACTGGCTGTAAATCTATTCCCTGTTTGTGACGACTTTTTGAGGATTTCAAGCATGCCATTCTTTCAAAATCCTTAATTTGGGAAATTTGTCGAGCCGAAAAAAAATTGCCAAAAATACTCGTAATATGCAAGGTGGTCTTTTAGCGATAGAACAACGTTTGAAGCATTCCATCGGCCAATGATTTTTTTCTATAACAAATAGCGTTGGGTCATTTCTTTTGTTGTTGTTACCTGATAGATCTATACAACGTGTCCCAAAAAGTGCTCCTGTTTGAAAATCACCAAAATTTAATTACAAGGTAGACTCTAAATTGATAATGATGAGTCCCTTGTATCCCTGTCGTAAACCCTGCTCAACAGGGACCCATAATGAAACTGTAAAAATATGCATTCACCTGTTGCTCATAAAGTATAGCTCATAAAAGTATAACTTAAAACAGAGCAAATTCACTCTGCTTAAAATAAGGTTCTCGACGTGTAGTTTTTCAACCTTCATTGAAAACAAACATTTCATTATCTTTGAAGGGCATATGTCATGAACCTGATTGGTTCGTGCAATAGAATTCTCTCTATTGTTTATTACAAAGCCACAGGATTGAGGCTGAATTTTTATTGCAATAAAAATTCATAAAGCAGAAATAAAAAGTCACGAAACAAAACAATGGAATTCCTATCCAAACTTCTTTGTTGTATTAACCAATTGCTAACGTGACATATGTCCTTTAAATATTTTTGGGTCATTGACAAAACAAATCTCGATCAAAATTTTATCACAGGTGTGATAATCGAAAATGGTGATTTTTTGAACGTGAGTACTTTTTCGGACACCCCGTATGGTGAAGGTGAAGTTGCGGTTTTCAGCGCCAAGCGCTGGGATCGCAGAAGTAGAATAGGCCTAATCGAGTCCGCGACCCCTTGTCATGACGCTGAAGTGATGGGGCTCTACGTGGGATCGAACCCGGTCCACCTGACTGTTCTGGCTGCAATGTCAGAGGCTTACACAACTGCGCCATAACACCTTCACCACAACACAACACTGTATGATACTTCATCTTTTTTGTCAGGAAATTCCCAAACGACAAATAACTCCTTGGTTAAAAAATTTGAAACAGAGGCTGCAACCTACAGTATACTTACGGTATAGCACTCGGTTTGGGCTGCACATCAACTTCTTCATATGTCTCCATGGATTTCTTCTTAAAAGATTGTTGTGGTTGCTGAGGAGGACGTTGACCAATTACAGCACTTAAAGCATCGATTATTCCTCCATCTGACCGGTTTCTTACATGTTTACGATGAAGTACTTGCGGAGGAGCAGCCGGTCTGTCTGGTCGTGGTAGGGATGATGTTGTGCGGGTTGGTGGAGTTGGCGGTGGGGGGCTGTTGATTAGAGAATTAAAGGATTAAAAATGTACGTTAAAGGCAGTCTGTCACGTACAGTAAATCACCGCACACAAGAACCTACAAAAATAAGAACCTAGAGGTTGTTTTTCCTAACTTATGCACCTTGTAATTAAGAACCTATTTCAGTTTGATGACAAATATGCTCTTATAGCAGGGGTAGCAAAGTTGATTTTGGATTGCCATTATTAAGTTCATTTTCGTCCCAGTGGGCTTTTAAAGTTTGAATCTCCTCCCTTGCAGTTTGAAAGCTTAGCATTGGTTATTAGATATATTATAACCCTTGCTAAAACGAATAATAGGGCTGAAAATCGTTGGCGAAGGTTCTAACGCAAGGCACCATTCAAATAAGAACCGTTATACCTTGAAACTTGTCTTAGTACCTTTAAAATAAGAACCTATTTCAGCCTAGCTCTCAAAAAAGTAGGTTCTTATATGCGGGGATTTACTGTATCTGAATGGCTGCAATAAAATCAGGGCTCCACACAAAGGATGTGTCCTTCATTGTCGTTTTCTATTCTTCCAATTACTGTTTGAATCACATTTTCCAAGCCAATACAGCCAGCGCCACAGCTCGATGTTCTTTCGACCGCCATTTTGAATCAACGGTTTACTAAATTTTCGCTCCTCCGAAAGCAACCTTGAAGCGAAAATTCATTCACTAAACTGTTGATACAAAATGGCGGTCGAAAGAACATCGAGCTGTGGTGCTGGCTGTATAGGCTTGCAAAATGCGATTCAAACAGTAATTGGAAGAATAAAAAACGGCAATGAAGAACACAGGTAAGTTGTCATTATATATCAATTGCAAACTGAGTTAAATACATCGTCGCATCACGATGAGAGTGGTTTAGGCCATTCAAATCAATCATCGTGTTTCATATTCCTCATGATTCAAGGTACAGTACAAGAAAGCCAAATTAAATGGTTGCTTAAAAAAACAGCCTTTCCTAGTTCTCCAACAATGTAGAAAAAGTAAACATTGCAAACTAAGGTTCCAGAACTGTACTTGAACACTTTCAAGGGCTAAAAATAAGACTACTAGTGCCGTGCTATGAAAAAACACTATGAAGCCTCCGACAAATTCAAACAAAATTCGATTACAACGCTAGAACCATTTCTAGGAATATTTACTTGATTCTGACATTGCTCTGGAACAAGTGGACTGTTGTTTTTCAAGCAACCACAGATTTCGACCTTCTTGCGTCATAAATCAGCTGTCACTACGTATCAGATTGGCAAAAACAAAGTCTCAATCTTTAAGCTGATGCCTATCCTAAACAACTGTGTGAAAATGGGCCAATTCAGGACGATTCATGAAAAATACAGCTCCTCCAGAACGTCTGCACAAACCGCGCACATCTTTTTGGGACAACTTTTTCATTCATTCATTCATTCATTCATTCATTCATTCATTCATTCATTCATTCATTCATTCATTCATTCATTCATTCATTCATTCACTACTTTATTTTAAGTAGGCTGGAAACATTTCCAACTCCCGAGTGTCGCAAAAAAAAAGTATTCGCATTTGATTGACTCCAGCGATGTCAATTTAGCTCCAATCAATGTCTAATCACTCTAAAATGTTCCTCGATAGTTAACTTGAATATAGATACCTCGTTTGTTGATATTCATACTTTGAGAGCAGACATGTTAATCCTAAAAGCTCAAATTTGGCTCTTCCTGCCAACCAGAGCTTTAGCCTTTTGGCCTAAAAAATTTCTTAAAGCACAGCGTATAAATCAACGATAGCCTTGATAAAATTTGAACAATATTAGATATTCTGTTATTTTGTTCTCCAGAAGTCATCCCCCAGTCACCCATTGGGAAGTTTCTTAACTTTTCATTAATTTCAGTTCCTAATTTCGATGTGCTTCAGGAATTTGCTGAGGCCAAAAGGCCAAAGCTCTGGTTTGCAAGTGGACGCAAATTTGAACTTTCAAGATTGATATTTCTGCTCTCAAAGCACCAATCTGCTCTCAAAGCACCAATACCAACAAACGAGGTATCTATGTTAAGTTCACCATCGAGGAACATTTTATGAGTGATTAGCAATTGATTAAAGCTAAAATCACACCGCTGGAATGAACCAAATCTGCATACATTTTTCTTGGGACACCCGGTATATTACAGCTACTTTAGGCCTGCTATGAATGCCACATCCGGGCATGGGACTCCTAGTTTAATGTCCCTTCCGAAAGACAGATGTTCAGCGTTAGACGACAATCTTTGCAGATGATTCTCTTGGAAATAAACTTTTGAAATCAAACCTCACCAAAACATTGCGGGGGAAGAAAAGCCACTTACCTCTTCTCCTGACCAATAACAGAGACAGGTCTTGGAGTAAATGATCACAAAACCCCTGGGCATTGGGGGGGGGGGGGGAAAGCCACTTACCTCTTCTCTTGGCCAATAACAGAAACAGGTCTTGGAGTAAATGATGATAAAACCCCCGAGCTCACAGCTCCTGGAACCACTGCAGCTTCCTTGCCATTTGTGGTACTTGTTACATTTGAAGCAGGCGGGGGTACCAACCCTTTTTGTTTCGCACTTTTTCGAGCTGGAGGAGGGGGCGGACGAAATGGTGTGTTACCTTCGGGTTCAGGAAACTTGAAGGCCTTCTCTGATGTAGGAGAGACCTAAGGGGAAAGTAAAGCTTGGTTATAATAAAATATCGTTGACGGTTGATTCAATATAGGTTAACTAGAACGCACCTACGATCCTGGACAAAATTGTTGAGAAAAATAACCGTTTTCACGGAGTGCAAATGATTTGTGATAGCACTTAGAAATAATGCCCCGCTATCAGCCCCCCTACCCCATTCAATGTTGGACTATTTTGGAAAAATGCAGCAAAC
>REGL01000199.1:105258-132620 GCA_004194395.1 Aurelia aurita complex sp. Pacific | reverse complement strand
AACTTGAACCCCTCATATATTTGGGAATTTCATGAAGAAAAGGTTGTGAAATACAACCTACGAACAAAAAATTTATGTCGATTGCCAAAAACACGAACAACAAAATTTGGAATAGAGTCATTATCCTTTAGAGGAAGCCTCCTTTGGAACACCCTTAGTGACCAGATAAAAGCACTTCCAAAAGTTGCAGCTTTCAAAAGAGCGATCAAGCACTGGCTTGGCGACAAGTGCAATTGCCGGATTTGTAAATAGCCAGAATTGTAAATTTGTATATTTTCTATTAAAGTTGTTTTTGTAAATAGTTGGTATAAATTAGTGATTATATTACTATTGTAAATAGACCAACTTTAAATAAGATTATTATCATTATCGTGGCCTGCCAAAATTTGGACAGCTTTTTGGCACACCAAGCAGAGTATAATCTCTTGCTAAAATAGGAATATTGTCATAAAAATTTGGAATAGTCACAGAAAAACACTTGAAAATCGGAAGAAGTGATCTTCCTCAATATAAGTCTTCAGTACGGCTTTGATGGGAAGTCTCTTATAGCAAACACAAGATTGCGATCAGTTACCTGGCCTGGTGGAGCAACCTGGCGTCCTAGAGTGCCCCCGGTTATCGGTACACTTGGGGTTGCAGCAGCAGGGGTTCTAGAGACTGTCTTGGTTCTTGGGGGGCTGTTAAGACTTTCTGATCGTCTGACTGAGGCACCAGATTTTGATTTCTGTGATTTCTGCGGAATGACAGGAGCGACTGGCATCACTGAGACAACTGGAGCACCCTACACACGAAAGAAGAAATAAAGGTGTGGTTAGAAGTTGATGTGCCTGCAGCGTTATAGTTAAATGTCTTTAAGTTTGTCCAGGTTGTAGATTAAACTTGATGAGAAAATTTCTGTCAAAAGGACAGTTGTTTGCATTAATTTGCTCAGCAACTTAACATTTCATCCGGAGTGTTAATTTGCCATCATAAATTTCACTCAGCCTAGGTATTGCAAGAGCATTTCCAAGACACAAAGATCTAGAGAATTTGAGAAATCTGATATACTGTAAAAGCTCTATTAAGCCCCCCTCTCTATTAAGCCTCCCCTCTGTTATAAGCCCCCCCTTTTAAGCCCCCGTCTGGAGTGTCCGAAACTATATAAGCCCAACGGGGGCTTAACAGAGTTTTTACCGTATTTTCATAACTGATTCATGGCGCATTCAAAAAAAATTTCATGGAATAGAGATCAAGTTGAGTGTGGAAAGGGTTAGCCTGCATTTAGCAACAACATTTCCCCTGAAACAATTCACTTTAGCAGAGAATTGAGGTTGTACGCAGACTAGGAGAAGGACAGTTACAGGTCATTTTCCCAACAAGTTTGTGCCAGAGGATTTGAACCAAATCGCATAAGACACTGTGCCCGTCGTTACTGGTATAATCTTTGTCGTATAATTCTAATCTTTACCGCCCTATGGTTTCTACACAATCTGTCCGTTGAGGTTCGTGAGTTTCTGATACATTGTTTACCCAAGAAAAGAGTCTGCTTGCAAAAAGTACAGGACTTCTTTTCTTAGCTAAGAAGAGAATTCTTAATAAACCTTTAAGCTCCAAAGAATTCTTTCCTAAAAAGTCTTCAATTTCGTCGAGCTTTTTTAGAGCAGACAAATTCAGCTACCGTTGTCTACAGCTACTTCAGATCACGTGATTGTCCTTTTCAGAAACCTTTCTGTTCATAAAAGCTAATAGCTTCGTACCATGAACAGCTTGATGCTGGTAACTGTATTAACAGACAGAGAGATGATTTCCCAATGGTCATTTGACCTGAAGTGGGTAGCATAGGTTCCAAATATTTGAATCGGCGTAAAAAGGTGAGTGTAAAATTCTATCACCTATTTCTTCTTATTGAATGGCTTCAAGGAAACTCAAGCAATTTATCTATAATTCTACTGTTGGACTTTCCAGAAATCTAGGATATTTTTCGAAAAAAACAGCGCGTTTATATTTCAACTCATTTGAGGATGTGACGTTAGCATATTTCTAAATTGTAAACCAAAGAGTGACAGACTTGTGCTAGATACCATACTGTAGTCATTCATTAACTATGGTTTCCTTGGAAATTGTTCTACGTTTTCTCAAAGAGTTTAGAAATGATGATAGTTAGAAGTTTTTTTCAAAAATTTTCTTGAATTTTTTAAAGAGAAGAAAAATCCTCTAAATTCTGAAAATATTGAAGATTTCTGAAAAGCCCAACGGCAGAATTATCGCACAGTAGCGAATGTCTATTTCGGGTCATTCAGTTCAGAGGAATAGGCCATGGAATTTTACAGCGACAGTTTTAAGGATTTGGAACCAATGCTGAAGTGGGTATAAATATAAACAATGTGCGTTGAATTTGTCTATTTCTACAGGGTGTCCCAAAAAAGTTGTGCCCCGTTTGCCTAAAGATTGCAGCAAAAGGGCAAACGTTTCTCGCCAAACTTTTACATAATGTTGCTCTTCAGATGTTCAAATAAAGTTTGCTCCCATCCCCATAAAAATCCGTTAGAAAATGATGGAGCTATGTCCTTCAGGAGACCAGATTTGCCTGATGACTGAAACCAGCGGTGGGCCATTTTGTCTTACTATTTTGCACTGATAAGTATCTTCACGTGAGGTAAGAAATACTTTGGGTGAGTTCAAAAATAGTGGAACTCTCTGAGAATTATCCGAATTTTTACGAGAACTATGACATTAGAGACTGTTGCTTCATTTTCAATTCATGAAGCTATTTATTGCTGCAAAATAGTAAGACAAAATGGCCGACCGCTGGTTTCAGTCATCAGCCAAATTTGGTCTCTTGAAGGTCATAGCTCCATCATTTTCCAACGGATTTTTATGTGGATCGTAGCAAACTTTAATTGAACATCTGAAGAGCACCATCATGCAAAAGTTTGACGAGAATCTTTTGCCGTTTTGTCGCAATCTTCAGGCAAACGGGGTATAAATTTTTGGGACACCCTGTATAAATTGCATTCTTTTAATTTGTCCATTCCGAATTTGTCCATTCTGACATTGAAAGAAAATATTTCCTAAGTGTATGGTCACTTGGACAGAACATCGTTAGCTGAAGTTGTTTATCTTATCAAAATGCTTGAACCCTTAATGTAGTCTCGGCTTTCATGTGTTTTAATTGAAACTTACCGCTTCAAAGAGCTTTTGAGAATCCATAATAATTCTTAAGAATTTTCAAGGATTCTTGCAATGTTAATATGCCTATGGCCTTCATAACATCAGAACATACCTTATCAGCAGCTTCGTTGTCTTCCAATTTAATATCAAATTTCATGTCTTGCAAGATATCTAATGGATTTTCATAGATGCCTTCAGCCTAGAGAAGAAATGAAAGTGTTTCATAAATGATGTATTTTCATCTCAGAGAAATCACTACATAAAATGAATAAAAGTACCTAAACAATCCTCAGGTGTGCAAGAATAATCAGTTTCCTCAAAGGCATGGAAATTCTCATAAGAAAATTTATGATTCACTGTAAACAAACAACGAAAATTGAACACATCAACCGGTTTTTGGTAAGATGGGGTATATCAATATTCGCACATCAAATCAAAACTCTGATGAGAAAAATTCAAATTTCAAGGATGCTGAAACAAACTAAGGGCGCCTACCTTGTAGGAAGTGTGTTTATTCACGGTACTTCACGCGTAGTAATTGGTGTCCTATGACCCAGTCCTGTTAATCTTTGTATATCATAAGAAATTTTTTCTAGTTACAGGGATTTTCAAATTCTAACGTCTGTTAGAGTTGACCAATCAAAAATCACGTTGTCTGATTCCCTGTGGCCAGATCGTATAACAGTTGATATCGTGTTACATAAACAAGGGAATTTGAAACCACAAAGTTATTCATACGTCATCTTGACCTTGAGAGGACCGACTCTGTGTACTTCTGGGTCATGGTACGGTTTTAGGACACTCTCTGTACTGGGTCACAGGACACCAATTACTCTACAGTACTGGGAATAAACGCACTGCCTACAAGGTAGGCGACCTTGAACAAACCTGGTCTATCCCCCAATCAATTTTAACGTTGTCGAGCTTTTGAATTTTTCCTTCTTGGACATCTTTCAGCTGTAACGAAATATTCTTTTGTCAGACACAAAATCCATTTTACAACTGACACTGGTTTTGAGTTAATTTCCAATCAAATAAGCAAAACTAGAAAAACGTGCTCAAAAATCGAACATTAGATACCAGAAAGCATGCAACGTAAGGAACTCGAGATTGATGCAATGGCACAATGGAAAACCTCTTAAACACATTGTTAAATTCGCTCTAAGCCATACCTTAGCCCCCGTAGCCTCATCTAAATACTTAGGTGCAGGCTTTAAGTTTGCTCCAATTTGAACATCTTCAACAATACCCAAAGAAAAAATAATAGGAGAGCTTCCCGATTTCAAAGATGCGAGATGATAAGCTAATGTTACTATGTTACTAAAGCAGACAACAGAGGACATTTCTTCTTCCCTTCTTCCCTGGGGAACAAAAACACAACTTTGCATTTGAAATGAAACTGAAGATTCAAACTTATTGCTCTCATGGGCATCTAACTGAATATTCGAAATGCTACTTAGAGAAAGCGGCGTATGCAGCACTGGAGAAGCGGGGGGGGGATTTACTAACAACGCCCTTCATACGCTCGGGCAACGCCCTTTTTAGTTATCTTTTTATCATAAACATGATGCAATGAATACACAATAGGTAGGATGTCTTTAATTGATATCATTATTGCACATTGACAGATCTGCCTCACCCCCCCCCTTCGGTACAAATTTTATTACGTTTTAGTGCAAATCTCAATGATCATCTTTTTGAAACAGTGGGGGGGGGGGTTCAGAACTCTCTGTTCCCCGTTGCATACACCATTGCTAAGAGGAATGGTAATGTGGTCTACCAGAAGGAAGAAAGCCAGCATTTATTTTTTCTTTCGCCTGATTACCATAGTTCAGGCCCCATAAATAATAGTAGTAATAATAGTAATAATAATAGTGTCTCCCACTGGAATTCATCGAAGCCTTTGTGGAGAGTAAGGGTTAAGAAAATAAATAAGGGAGGACTTTTACTGCACTTACCACTTCAAGTATTTCACCATGGCCTCTGTCTTGTGCAACCATCATGACAGTTTTTCCATCTTTGTTTACTGTATAAGATAAAATTTGTTTTTCGTACATATAAAATATCAGAATACATCTTACTGTCATAATCACTATACAACAATACTGGTACAATACCATGGGGAGCGAAAGACAATGACTACCCGAAAATACAAGGAAAAGTAACTAAACTAAATCTTACTAATTATAATTACAAAGTAAACTGACAAAAATAGGTGATAAAATTCACAAATTATCTTGAGCCAAAACATCTGCACACAAGAAAGTCTTGGGAAAATTCTCAAAACAGTAGAATTTGCAGAAAAGCGACAGAAATGACAGCCCAGCCTACTTTTACCAAAATTCCATTTGGAGGCCTCTGGTTTCAGCTTTCGAACAAACTCGTACTTCAGAAAAATAACACTGTTTGTACGTCGTGGGCATATGTGATCAAGTATTCTTTAAAAAAACGACAATGTACTGGAAAAGTTATAAACAACAACGCTTCGAGCTTTGCTCTTCATCAGGTGTGAGAGTGACATTTTTTTGCATTTTTTGACTCTCACACCTGATGAAGAGTAAAGCTCGAAACGTTGTTGTTTATAACTTTTTCAGTACATTGTCGTTTTTTTAAAGAATTATCGTACTTCAAAAGCTTGTATCGTACTGTAAAAGCTAATGTTAGAGGTATTCAAAACTCTGAATTCGTTGAATCCATCATACCTTTGGGATTTTTTCAGGACTAAGCAAGTGGAATACAACCTTAGGATCAAAAATTTGGTAAAATTGCCTCAAATAAAAACACACACTTTTGGACTACACTCGGTAACCTTCAGATGCAGCATCCTTTGGAATGCACTAAGTGACGATACTAAAACATGTGAAAATGTGGCAGCTTTCAAAAGGAAAATAAAAACATGGAAGGGGGCAAACTGCAGCTGTAAACTATGTTGTAAATAGGATATTGTATTATACTTTATATTATGTAATTATTTTTAGTTGTAGTTGGTTTAAATTAGTTGATGTATATATTATGCTGATAACTATTTGTAAATAACCAACTTTAAAGAATGATAAATAAAAGCTTATAACTCCGTGAATATTCAGTGGATTTGGAAGATTCTGGTGTCTAAAATCAATTAAGAATCTCAGCAATCGGGCTATCTCATCATGGAATCCCTTCATCATATCATTATTTTTTGGGACACCCTGTACATTACTCACCTAAACTTTGATTTGCGCCACCACGAAGTAATAGTTTGAAGCATTCTGGTTTATCTTGAATCGCTGCTATATGAAGTGCTGTGTTTCCTTCTGTATTTACAATGTCTATATTGTTGCTAAAAAGGCAAGAAGACGTTGTTTAAGGTTTAAATGATAATGGATCAAATAATACACACCTAGAATACTGCAAATGATGTTGCGATGGGGTAGTTACGTATCCACTAACTTTACTGTGGGGAATATCACTTGACTTCGGAATCATACTGAGCGCGCAAAAAAAGACGTGCGAACAGCAAGGTGCTTGCATAATTATTTTGCCAAGTGTTTCTTAGCTGAATTCCAGCCATACCTTGATACAGGGCATGGGCCCATCGGTCGGAGGAAATCAACCATTTATAATATCCTGCAGGAAAATATTCAAAATATATCAAGGTCAAGCAATTTTCATATTGTAGATAACCAAAAACTATGAGATCACCAAAAATTGATTTTTCCAACAAATAATAATGGTTTCTTGTATTGGGATCCAACGTCATTTTCATCCACTATTTCATAAATGCCATGGACATGGGGAGTTTATAAGCTGTGATTGGAATGCATCACTTATTAGGTATCGACAATAATCAGTAGCTCAACGACCAAATGTATTCAGGGTGATGTGATGCTTTCAGGATAGTATGAGTTTTGTCCGGTTGCAGGAGGAGGAATATTTCTTCATGCCCTGCCTTGATGAAAAGGACCCTTGCTCACCTTCTCTCTCACTTTGCATCATTTATCTATGTCTTAATTGTCCTCTCGATCCTTCATATTCTTTAATCGTTTCTCCTTTCAAGAACACGTCTCTCTTTTCTCTTCCTCTCCCTATTTTCAAGATCTTCCTTCTGGTCTGGGCATTTCCGAGAACCTAGTTAAAAGCATTTCACCGACACACTGGCTGCCTTGTTGCTGGCACTAAAGATAAAGAATGCCCTCTCTGAAAACACGTCTCATACTTCTCAATTGAAAATTAGTCCAATAACAGTATTTCAATTTCCCAAGAAGGCAGACCACAAATCACTCTTTTACTCTAAAGTGTTATTTGGAATCAAACCATTGGACTACCTGATGTGTGGACACTTTGAAAGGGAGTTCATCTGAATGACTGGGAGATTTCAAAGCCCAATCGCAAAATTTACATACCTATTTTGGACAAGAAAATCAACCAGATGTAATGATGTCAAGTCTTCCTGCTCTACAGCACGATGCAGCGCAGTACCATTATTTTTCTGAAAGAAAATGGATGATAAATCAGAGTGCTAATTACTCAAATCAATTCTTTGCGATAGCGTGGTTACAAAATTTGCAGATTCTCCACTCATCCATTTCATGTTTCAAAAGGAAGATTGCCTCAATCGTTTGAGACACACTCTTGACTTTAACATCAAGAAACTATAAATTTAGCAGCTTGCAACTGTAATTTTATTTCAGGAAAGCATACACGTTTCTTTTTTTATAAGAAACTGGTTTATAAGAAACTAGTACTACGATGACAAGAAATTTAAGAAACTCTAGTACTACGCTCAAGAACACTTAAGAAACTCTAAAACGTTATATCTGTATGTCTCTCTTATTCTATGTCTCTCTAACAAAGGTGCCTTCGTCTTTTCTTGACTTTTAACTGCAAAATTTGTAAATTTTTGCCTCGATGTGCATGGCTTCTTCTTAATGACAATGTCAATGCAAAATGGAAGCCCTTTGTCGAGAACTTCGAACAATACCGCAATTTTAGGCCCAAAAAATAAGAAACTAATTAAGAAACTTTTACTACTAAAACACCGAAATTTTCATGCGAAATTAAGAAACTTTTAGTACCATGTGCTGATCCAAGTTTCTTATAAAAAAACGTGTATAGAAAACTAGTAACTAAATGATAAACCGTGTTAAAAGAAACTCACATAATCCGGTATACATTTAGCAAGATCAACTCCTTCAGCATATAATTGTAACACAGCCAGTGTGTCTCTGTTTCCAATAGCTTGGTTCAGATCCTGAAGGAATTGAAATTAATACCACGTTTAAAATCAGATTCCCAGAGAGGAGTTAGAGTACCGTAGAAGCTCTATTAAGCCCTGGGGCTCATTTAAATGTCGGACACTCCAGAGGAGGGCTTAAAACAGAGGGGGCTTATTAGGGAGGGGGGCATATTCACAAAATCAAATGACAACGATATATATGATAGCTTCTTACTTCTTTTACGCCATATTTTGCGGATTCAATATACAATTTTATGAGTCAAATACATAAATTCGATACAGTTTTATCTCAAACCATATCAAAATTAACATGCAAACTTCTTTAGCTCGATAAATGGAAAATCTTTGGTAACCTATGGAATATGATATAAGTGGGGGAGGGCTTAATAGAGAGGGGGGCTTATTCAAAATTTTGGCTCAGAGGGGAGGGGCTTACTAGAGATGGGGACTTAATAGAAAGGGGGGCTTCATAGAGCTTTTAAGGTATTCAAATTCACATCTTTTTATAAAGAATTCAAATTACGCAAAAATGCCGTATACTTATCTTATATGAATGTAGCTTACAATATTTCGTCATTTATCACATGTCATGCAAAAATATACCTCATCGGAAAGGCAATGCTGCGTTTTGATTGATCTATGAGTCCGTGCACTCCATATACTTCAAAGCTGCATTGGCTCGGTGCATGGAGCCGTAGAAACCAACACCATAAGCATTGTTGCTCTCCAGGCTGTTTGCAGACCGATGGTACAATCAACAAATCAATACAAAGTGAGTTTGCAAAGTTCAGCCATGTAAGCGATAACTAGATTCAAGCTTGCTAAAAATATTCAGACCTTGAGGTTGTTCCACTCAGTCGAATTTTCTGACCAGACTGGAAATCTTTTGCTTACGAGAGAAAATGTCGCTCTGAACTTGAATAGAATGTTGCGCATGACAAAAATTTTATTGTGTAAGATTCTGTCTGCTCGGAAAATCCTATTGAGTGGAAATCTAAATTTCATATACGCTGAAAGGCCCCGAATAATTTTCTAACACTGACCTCGGTATTGTTTAATGACAACATAATTTCCACTTCAATAGGACTATGGTATAATATTGTGAGTCACGTTCAATGTCCAATATTAATATTTTTCCGGTTGAAATAGAAAGTCAAAGAACAGTGACAATGAAAGAATGAAACTGGAAGAGGCTACTTTGCATCCGGCAAAGAAAAAGCAATTATGTCTAAAAAGTTACATCTAAAAAGTAATTGTGTTACGTGATAAGATGAAAAATAACATACCTGTAATAATGCCTCCGGAGGGCTATCTGACTTGTGTACGAATTTACGGTGAATATATTTCGCATGGATGAATTCCTTCCTTTGTTCCCTACAAACACACGAATTGTGTTAACAAGAATTACAGCAAACTAATGCTACAGAAAGGAAAATGATAAACTGTTTGAGGTACTAAGTTGTTCGAGGTTAAACATGCTTGCGTTAGCCAGGTTCCATTGTACACAATTATGCACAATATAGGATCGAAAAAGTTTCGAAATTGGCATGGAGAGTCCTCGCAACATTTAGGCTAACAGAACCATTCTGTGATAACGTAAGTGTTGTTAGGGCCTATTTAAATGAGGGAAATATCTCACCTGCCAAACACGGAGCTGACAGGTGAGGTAAATTTCATCCACTGTTTATTTAGGATTTTCACCTCACTCGTTAGCTGCAGGGTTGAGATACATTGATGGAGTCAAGTCTCACTTTTGTGAAATTAGAACGAATTAACCAATAAGAATCAACGGATATAAAAATTCACCTCATCATACTGGTGGTAATTCAATGACATGAAAAAATTACCTCACCTAGATAACAAGGGCAGATTTTGTAATACAATAGCAACAGTTGCGTTTGATCGACACCTCAATTCAAAGCGATTAGCGGATGCAGATAAAGGAAATTCTCTCAACCAGTAATTCAAAACAAACAAAGCCGCAAAAGTTTCCCCGAAACTAGTAGGGCAAACTCTCGCCTTGTGCAAGCGAAAGATGGTTTTTAAGGGAAGTTATGTGCTTATAGCGAAAGAAGAAGGGTAAATCTAAAGTTCTATCGCTTAGATTATGTTTATTTGATTCAGGAGCCGAGCAGAAGGCATTGTAATTCTCGCGTCTTTAGGGCTTAAAATGAAACGATTACAAAACAGCTCCTAAATCAAATAAACATAATCTAAGCGACAGAACTTTAGATTTACCCTTCTTCTTTCGCTATAAGCACATAACTTCTCTTAAAAACCACCCTTCGCTTGCACAAGGCGAGACTTTGCCGTACTAGTTTCGGGGAAACCTTTGCGGCTTGGTTTGTTTTGAAGTATTGGTTGAGAGAATTTCCTTTGTCTGCAGTCGCTAATCGCTTTGAATTCAGGTGTCAATCAAACGCAACTGTTGCTATTGTATTACAAAATCTGCCCTTGTTCACCTAGATGAGATTCCATCTCTGAGAAAATGAGACCTAATTAACACCAGTGCATTCGTCATATAAACGCAAAATGAAAAAGGCAAAGGATTTTGTTGGCAGGTCGAATCTCATCTGTCAGCTCTGGGTCTGGTAGCTGTGATGTTTCTCCTATATAAACAGGCCCTTACATTTGGAACACATGGAAAGCTAGAAGAGCAACCAATAGGCCTTTTAGCTATTCTCCAAAAGAGCCTGGATCGAACGATATTTTTATACATCTTTATAGGAGAGGTTCGATTGAGTGGTGTTAGAGCTTCTATCACTTGTGTGCACATTCGAAAATTCTACAAAATGTAGCAAAATATCGTTTGATTCAGATTCTATTTGAGAATAGCTAAAAGGTCTATGTATATTCTACAGGGTGTGCAAAATTCGGAGCTACAGCCATGAGGTTGATGAGATAAAAGTTGAAGTAAACTAAGAAGAAATTGACTTACATTTTACTCGTTGGTGTTGGTTTGAGACTAAAATCTAATTCTGCTTCCATTATTTCGTTGAAACCACCATTTCCAATAGCTTTTGTTAACTGCGAAAAAGCAATAACGTCAGCTCGTAAAATTCTGCAAGCTGCTTTGAATGACATCAAATTGCAAAGGAATTTTTGTAAATTACTCCTGCTAAGTACAAAGTAGAAACATGCTGTCTTTTCCATGTTTGGTAATAATTCCTTGTTGTACGAACTATTATCAACTATTTAAGTTTAAGGAATACAGAACCAAATACACAATCTCTTTCCTTATTGGTGTTAAGTTGTTCTGATATTAAACGAACTTTTCAAACAAACTTCAAAGAATTGTACATAGAAAGTAAGTCTGTCTGCAAATTCTTACCAGTAATTCTGATGTCCCTAGTTTATCTAAAGTTAATGATCTGATTCTTGAGATATGTACTCCCATTTCCCTGTGGATTCCAGAACATTCGATACACACTAAGACGCCAAGATTAGTTGAAAACCATGTTGGATCTGTGGAGACAAATAAAGAACAATACTGGTAATAAATATACAATACATGTAACATATTGTTGTTGTTGCTCTGAAGATGCCCTTGTGGGCGAAACTAGTTAGCAGATAACTGAAAAAATAAAAACGCGCAAAAGATCAACTCGATGCCTGCTCTCTGTGGATGTTGTCCCTCTTCTCCAGTCTGCAGAGTATGGCACTTTTCGACGAGATCTCCGGTATGCAAGGAGAAATGTCTCTTGTTTCCCACTGTCTATTTTGAATAGCCTATTGAAATCTCCGGTGTGCAAGTGCCATACTCTACACACGGGCAGCTCTTCTTCATCGTTCACTTTATACAATAGTTGTAACAAATATACTACTAGATATACTAGATATACTAGATATACTAGACAATGACTCAAAAACAACATGAAATATGCAGCATTTGCTTCTTACAAACGAATAGTACCTGAATCTATTTTAACAGAGCAGTCAAGAGAGCGTCAACAACATAGGGCTCAAATCTTTAAAAAGGTCGGTGTAAAATTATATTGCAGTTTTCTTTGAAATAAATGGCTTGGAAGGAACTTAGGGTTTTTTGCTGTAAATCTGCCGTGGCAATTCATTGATATCTTGATTTGTTACAATATGGCGGCATTTATTATATTTGAGGCTATGACGTCATCAAATTTCTAAATCCTAAACTAGAAGAGCTACAGATTTCTGCTTGCCATCATATTGTAGACCTTCATAAACTATGGTTTCTTTGGAGGTTATATAATGTTTCCTCTATTTNAATTTCTAAATCCTAAACTAGAAGAGCTACAGATTTCTGCTTGCCATCATATTGTAGACCTTCATAAACTATGGTTTCTTTGGAGGTTATATAATGTTTCCTCTATTAGTTTAGGACTTACGAGTGTTTAAATGTTGTCAAAATTTTCCATGAATTTTTTCAAAAATAGTGAAATTGCCGCCATTTTGAAAAACATAAAGATATCAAAAAATTTCCACGGCAGATTTACAGCAAAGTACCACAAGTTCCTTTCAAGCAATTCAATTCAAAGAAAACTGCAAAAGAATTTTACACCGACCTTTTTAAAGATTTGAAAGATTTGAGCCCTATGCTGCGTCAACAGAACGAATAGGGGTTGTCAACAGAGCGTTCAGTCTCAGGAAAACTGCTGTTAGAAGTGCATGCATAATATATTTCTTTGGACATACATTTGGACAAAAGAGGCTTTGCTCCTAATGTGACTATGGAAAGGAAGCGTCTTGAAATAAAGTCACTCACGGAAGGGGTCAATTTTTGGCATGGTAAGGCAAGGAATGGTACGCAAACGAACAGCACTAGATGAAAAGGAAACAGGAGACAGGAAATGCAGTACATCCTGAAAGAAGTAATGTAATGGTAGAGTAATTCATTATACGATTGAGACTAATTGAGAAGAGATTACAAACATCGGATAACATTAAATATAATCTAAAGGATGCAAAAAACGAATAAGAGTTACAATCTTTGTTTCCTTACCTGCAGCCCCACAATCCGCACAAATGTCATTTTCTGGCAGTTTTTTAACTTCTGACACAATGCCTTCCGTCAGCTGATAGGAAGAGAGAAAAAGTACTAAATTAGGCATGACTTGACAACAACTCTTTCTGGAAACCGACAATGATTCATTTCGATGCTATAAATTCTGAAGCAATAACGAAATTAATTCAAGATGGAAATTATTGTCATTACTGCAAGTACTGAGAACTATCATCCTAGAAAACATTCCAGGCAAAATCTTACCTCTTTCAAACTCCTTGCGACAGAACTTGTGTCTTTTGACTAAAATTAGAAAACACAGTAAATCATTGGGATGAATCAATGGAAGAAAATAATCGAATGTATATTCCTAAAATTTTGATCGAACTTTACAACGTACAGGGAATGGTTGAAGCCGCACATAAGCAAAGAATTTTCAGAAATAACCAATGGTTATTTTCCAAAATGATCTTGAGAACGGCCCAAGGAAAGCCTTTCGTATGGAAATTTCACCATGGAAAGTCTTTAAACGAACCACGCAAAGGTGACCAACTGTTGAACCAATTTCTACGCAACATGCATATTGCTAGTATTTCTTGCTTTGCCCTGTTGATAACTCCATAACAGTTGAAAGTCGATGGAGGTGACTTCGATTTTACATGTCAAAACCAGTCCCCAACAACTTCATGTGCGTCATCTACTATTACCATCGAATTCGTATGTTATATACAACTAAGAAACTTACCAACGATTCGTCACCATCACCAAATGCTTTTTTCAGTGCCTCTTCTCTCGCATTACTTATGACGGAAGTCCATCTAAAGCAGCGGCAAAATATAGAGGTAAAATGTAACAGAAAACCAACATTCTGGCAGGCAAAAGCACTAATGCCAGGGAAATGTTCTTTCTAAAATCTGGCTTTAAATAACATTTCAGTAAGCATTCTCCCTTAATTTCTTCCTAATTCTTCGTTTATCGAAACACACCTTGTTTGATTGGGCGTTCCATATATACTAATATATCATCACTGACCATGTGACAACCCCTCTCGAATCTAATGAGCATCTTGATTTGAAAGTAAAAGATAAAAATTCTACGAAACAAATATAAGTGAAAAGTTGTCTTGCATACAGTAAAAACCTGCGTAGAACCTTCAACTTTGCAAGTCAGCCTGACTAGGTTCTTATGTTTTGGGTAGTTAGTGGTAAATGAGGTTGTCCAGGTTCTTAAATTGGTTCTTATTCTATTCAGGGCTTTGAGGAATTTCTTTTCTTTAGATTCAAACTTCAGGCCTATTATTTACTGTCAGTTCACATCACTTGAGTTTATGAGGTATCATTTACAACAGAATTTGTGGAAGAGGCAGAAATTTTTATATAATCCAAAGAAAAGCCTTCATAAGCTTCTCATCAGATAATATAAAAATTTACGATTCTTCCACAAACTTCTGTTGCGAATAAGACCCCACGATCTCTACAAATAAGAACCTATTTCAAATTTCAGGCTGAATGGGTTCTTATACAATGGGGTCTAATTGCAAAATTTCAGCGTGCAGGTTCTTAATCCACTAGGTTCTTATACGCAGGTTTTTTACTGTAACTTCAAGGGACACCTATACCCAGCTACCACTTGTCTTTTCTCACCCCCAAATCAAGAAAAAATGAAAGATATACTCACGCTTCATAATCGTTTTCATCTTCAGCTTGGAAGAGATAAGTTCTATTTTCTGCAAAAGAAGACAAATAAAAGCTGAAATAAATGGGATTTCTTTTGCGGCATTGCGTCGTCAAAACAGGATTCAGATCAAATACAGTAAGAACCCGCAAAATAGAAACCAGTTTTTTCAAAACAGCCTGTTGGGTTTCTTATTAAAGGGCATTAATCTGCAAACAGGCTGAAATGTTTCTTATCTCATGGTTAAGAAACCTTCAAATCTTTAAAGAAACCCCAGAGCAAACGCTACCAAACAGTATGTTCTTGTTACGTAGCATTCTCTCCAAATTTGGTCAATCATAGCATGCATGCCAAGTATACTGTAGATGGNCGTCGTCAAAACAGGATTCAGATCAAATACAGTAAGAACCCGCAAAATAGAAACCAGTTTTTTCAAAACAGCCTGTTGGGTTTCTTATTAAAGGGCATTAATCTGCAAACAGGCTGAAATGTTTCTTATCTCATGGTTAAGAAACCTTCAAATCTTTAAAGAAACCCCAGAGCAAACGCTACCAAACAGTATGTTCTTGTTACGTAGCATTCTCTCCAAATTTGGTCAATCATAGCATGCATGCCAAGTATACTGTAGATGGAGATGCTTTTGCATGAAATCCCTAAAAAATATTTAGCACCTGATTTTAACAAAAATTACTAAATATGAAATTTTTTTGGGATCCTCCTATAGGAAACCTTCCAAGAATCAGGCTGAGAAGTTTCTTATATGAGGGCACCATTTCTCAAAAAAATCAGCCTGAGGTTTCTTATAGAGTGGTTTCTATTTTGCGGGTTCTTATTGTAATGATTATCCTTCGGTGCCAAATAGAGGCCTCTACTTACAATTTCAAAAAATCTTCTGAAAAGAACATCCCAAGCCCACTCCACTCCCATCCGTACACTCCCATCCGTACCGTTGGTCGAATTAGATCTTTTTCAAGGCTTCCAAGTGCCTGGTTGCATGTGTTCTAATCGGTGGATATAGATTATGAAAGTACCACATTCCTAACGGCGACAACTTTGAGATTTATGATGCAGTTAAGGAAATTACAAAAACTTACGGGCGACGAGAGCAAACGCATTCTTCTTTGCATCTTTCTCTGCAGCAGGCTACAAAGATAAACAAAGGATTAGTAACATCGAAGAAGAAAAAACGTCAGAAATGAGCTATTTTAGAAGATTAAAAACCCAATTCATAGCCATTGGCATCCAAAATAAAACTATGTTTCTATTACTCTGTTTTCATTCATTTTCAATTCTTTTGTTAGACATGTCCTTTGGATTTTTTTGGCGCCAGGTCGGTTGCTGTTGCTTTAGCGTTTTTGGATAACTCCATTTTTCGGTTTTTCCATTGAAAACGATGCGTTTTCAAATGCCTCTGTTTTCCAATCACTCCATTTTGAACAGCGTTTTTAAATGTCTCCGTTTTCGATCGTTTTAAATGGAAACGCAAGGCCAAAATGGAGACATTCCACTCCGTTTTCGGAGTAATGAAAATGTAGCCTAAGCACCTTGTACACAAGGAACCACCACATAAATGTATAGCAGCCATTTCAGACTGTTACAAAAAATTACAGGTTCTTTTGTACAGGTTTTTTACTGTATCTCCGTTCATTTGCTTTAAAACAACGGGAAAACTTGTCATTGAGAAAACTAGCTTTGCCCTTCCAACGCTTAAGAAAGAATGAAGAGTTGGCAGTCAAACATTACCACAACAAGCAAATTTTCATTTGAAATAAAAACATGCATTACCTTTGCTTGACAAGTTAACAAATTCAGCGTCACATTCCGAGTGCTGGTCTGCAATAAAATGGAATATCCGTAAGATTGGACGTTAGGAAGTAATTCTTTATGAGATCTCTGAGGAAAAAATGATGATTCTTTGAGGTTTTTTGGCTTTTTTTCTGATTGCAAAAGGATTTTTTGCAAAGGCGTACGAGACTTTTCAATAGTGACATGCAGCTCGGCAAAAAAATTTCACAAGTTGGTTCCTATAGAAACACAAATGTCGTGAAATATGGTCCAATTGTTTTGGTGCCATATTTCGCCTGAAACTGCTCCGTTTCGCTTGAGGGTGATCTAAAGTTTCTCTGCCTTTTCCTCATCCTGCAGTGGACCTTTTACCTATTCTCCACAATTTTGTTCAACTTTCGCGACGAATTTTCGAATTTAGTGATATGCAAGCTTCCACTTAGGTCCTTTGTAGCATTCGAGCCAAATTGACTCCCTGAGTCAAAATACATGAAATATTTTTCCACATGAATGCTTTATAAACAATAGTCCGATTGCTCCACCACTATGAAGTATGAAAGGACTGAGAAATACAGAGCTTCCAAACAACGTCGAAAGCGCCTTGCAGTTGCAATATTGTAATAGACCTTCTAGCTATCCTACAGAAGAGTTTCGATCGAGCGATGTTTATATAAGTTTTGTAGAAATCTGACGAATTTTCGAATGTGCACAACAGTGATAGAAGCTCTAATACCACACAATCGGACCTTTCGTATAAAAATGTACAAAAATGTTGCTCAACCCTGATCCTTTATAAAACAGCTACAAGGTCCATTCGGTATGATTTTGTCCTGATGTTCGACTTACCGAGCTATGTGCCATTGAAAATTGTCCATCCTTCACAACGATATATCTCTTTTGCCATTGTTTCCGTACACTATCATAGAATTTGAAAAAATTTATAGTTACTACAGAACTCGTAAAGTCGTAGGATATAGAAACAAAACACTCATTGACAAATGTTCTACCGGATGAATAAAAAAGTCAATACCGGGTGCGCCAAAATAAAGTATGCACGTTTGGCAGGCCACAATAAATCGTACACTTGACCGATTTTGAAGTGAAAACGATAAAAAAACGTCAATAAAATTCTAAAAGACTCAACATGAATGAGCAAAGAAAAAACTTTTTCAGGGTGATGTTGGGATTTAATACGAACTCTCGTACATCAGATTACGATTGATCGATTTCTAAATCCCAAATCACCATGAACAAGTTCTCTCTTTGTCTATTCATATCGATTAAAACTTAATCGATGTTTCTTGATCGTTCTCAGTGTTTTCGAAAACTAAAATTTTAAGAAACTCGCTTCTTGCTCTAAAAACTGAAAACGAGAAAATTTGCAAAAAATCCCAGTTCTAATTCAGGCTTTCTGCTAAAGATTAGGTCATAAATCTTCAAAATCGGTCCAATGTACGATTTATCGTGGCCTGCCAAAAGTGCATAGTTTATTTTGGCCCATCCGGTACGCTTGGCGGGTTGTGGAATAAAAAGTATGCGGCCGATATTCAAAACTGAAACACTAATCTATCAGTCAAAGGCTAACTTAAATGTGAAAATCTCATTCAGTGAAATCACTCATCATTTAGAGCCAGAAAATAGGGAAATGCTATTGAGGGGTTTGTATCGGAAAGAGAATTCCACGTTCGATTCTGGTCCATGATTTACTTGCCATTGAAATTGAAATCAATACAATTGACAGTTTCAGAAATAGAATTTAATTTTCAATGACAAGTAAATCATGGACTAGAATCGAACCTGGAATTCTCGTTCCAACAGCCCTTGCCAGTATTTCCCTAATTTTTGGGTCTAAAAGACGAGTGATTAATACCAAACAAAATTTCAAATCTAAGTTAGCCTTTGACTGATAGATTAACATATCAGTTTTGAATATCAGCCGCTTACTTTTCATTCCAAGGTGCGCCAAACGTCTTAACTTTTTTGACTCACCCAGTTTATCGATAATAAAAGCACCCAGATAAAGTTGCTGGGATGTAAGAAGATCACGTGAAAACGGCTATCACACATGTCTTATAAAGGTTCAACAAAGTTTACCAGGTGAGTAAAAAAAAACAATCAGAAACACTGCAATACGACAAAAAACAACAGCAAATATGATTGAATTTACTTTATACCAATATTTCGTCCAGGGCTGTATGGCAGGACGAAATATTGGTGTGAAATAAATTNATTTAGAGCCAGAAAATAGGGAAATGCTATTGAGGGGTTTGTATCGGAAAGAGAATTCCACGTTCGATTCTGGTCCATGATTTACTTGCCATTGAAATTGAAATCAATACAATTGACAGTTTCAGAAATAGAATTTAATTTTCAATGACAAGTAAATCATGGACTAGAATCGAACCTGGAATTCTCGTTCCAACAGCCCTTGCCAGTATTTCCCTAATTTTTGGGTCTAAAAGACGAGTGATTAATACCAAACAAAATTTCAAATCTAAGTTAGCCTTTGACTGATAGATTAACATATCAGTTTTCAATATCAGCCACTTACTTTTCATTCTAAGGCCCGCCAAACGTCTTAACTTTTTTCTGACTCACCCAGTATATCGATGATAAAAGCAACCAGATAAAGTTCCTGGGATGTAAGAAGATCACGTGAAAACGGCTGTCACACATGTCTTATAAAGGTTCAACAAAGTTTTACCAGGTGAGTAAAAAACAATCCCCGTTTAAAAGGCCACTGCTTCCTTGATATCAAGACAATAATATCAGCAAATTATAAAATGCTAACGACAAGACCTTTTAGAACTGGCAATGATGCCGGAGAAGAAATTCACAAGTCAAGAATCTCACCCTTCACTTCTCTTCAACAGGTTCCCACGCTTTTCTGTGCCATAGTCCCGGTCTCCTTGCTGGCCATGCAAACTGTATCCACTCCTCCCACCTGCCTGAAAATAGAGATAACATATAAATGGAAGAACGAACAACTAAGTACACAGTGGGCCAAAATGGCGATTTGCAGGCATTCGTGGATACCTGCAGGGAAATAAATGTTACAGGAGCAGTTGGTAGCTCGTTTTCAACGTATGAGAAGGATAAATCAAATGGTTCACAAAAATTTTAATTTTTCATTTTTAGGGGGGCTGAGGCCCGATATTCCAATTTCAGGCACTGAGCCAAAAACCCCTTTTATACTCCTCGGTCTCAAGAAAATTAGCAATGGTGACTGATGGCTCTTTTCAACATATTCTGTTGGAACAATTAATAAAGTTGAATAGTTCTCCACATTTAGGGGACTGGGACCTATGTTTCAGTTTTGCGAATTTTGACCAAAAATCTCCTTTCCGTTACATTTCAATATACGCCCAAGCTATGTAGAATGTTCTTATGCACATAATATTACCACAATATTACCTAGCGGATGCTCCTTAACTTTTTCATTTTGTAGCATTCTGAAATAATGGGTCTTGTCTCAATATCTTTCCTTGGGACACCCAAATTGCCCCAAAAGAGGCCTTTCCCCTTGATTATTTAGATTTTCCGAGGTGAAACAAAATGAATGCTTCAAAAATAAACTTATCATGAGCTTCTCTTTCAGAAATTGTATTGGTGTTGATGTTTCTCCTCGTACTTTTGGAGATATTCTCGATTAAAGTCAACTTTTGCCCTCTGAATGAGACGATAAATCTGACAAAGTGTCTGAAGAAAATTGTTGCTGTGGTAAAAGTCGGTAAAAGTGGACTTGATAAAACATTTTCATCTTGCTTTTCAACAAACAGTGACTACTTACGTTCTGGTAATGCTGATCAGACAATCTGCAAACCATTTTCCTAGCCGAAAAACCTTTATCCACATTCTTTGCCACTAGAATGCTGGGTGTAACATTTTCAAAGATTTTGTCCAATTTACTCAGATTCAAGGATCTATAACTTTATGATAACACAAGATAAATGAAAGCTTTAAAAAGCGCATGAAAGCCCAATTATCCAGCTTTCTAAAACTGCATAGCAACTAGTGATTTAGAGAACTTCAAAATTTTCGAATGTCTGCCTCTAACCCACTGTGATGTAGTCTAATGCGGTTCCATCTAGGCTGCCCAAGGTATCCATCCTTATCATCGTGGAGAAATCTTTTTTCCGAAATTATACTTTAACGCAAAACACTAACCAATGACCAGCTTGCAGTTCTCAAATCAAGAGATTCTGAAACGGTAACATTGCGGGCTCTCCTTGTATGTTCTCCTTCGCTTGGACAAGGACAAATAGCATCCAATGGTCTTCATAGACACTAAAGTGCAAAGTGATAAGCGATCGCAGAAAAAGTCAATTCCATGCCCGGTTGGTCAAGTCGTGAACAAAACAAAGCTCTGAAAACTAGGTAGCTAGCTCGCTTGCTGTGCATGCCAGAAATACGTCTTAAGTGTAGACATGGGCATTTATCGAAAGAAGAAGGATGTATCTAAATAAGGCGATTCAATTCTTGTATTTTTTGGATGTAATTAAAACACTTACTTCTCAGCTTTTGAACCAAACAAATAAAATGCGTGCAACGCAGATCCTTCTTCTTTCGATAAATGGACATGTCTGCTCTTAAAAACCATTTCTGGCATGCACAAAGAGCGAACTAGCTACCTGGGTTTCAGAGCAACTGTTGCGGCTTGCATAGCTTTTGATTATGACCAGGCATGAAATCCCATTGTCTTTAATCGTTAATCGCTTCGCACTGGTGTGTCAATCAAAAGTTGAAGATCCAATTGTAGCATTATTTGCCCTTGTTCTTCGCTTCAAGCAGCTTCCCAAGTAGTTGCTGGCCCTTCTAATGATTATTAAAGGACAATTCTAGGGTTGGTGTGATTGATGATAAAATACAAGATAATACTGCTATGAATTATGTATAGTACTTTTTTCCACTATTTTTCGCCTTCTCCTTGTGTAATTAGGTATTCAAATAAGCAATTTGAGCGAAGTGACGTCATATCGCAAAAACGAAAACGATGCTGGGCGGTTATTTTTCGCATCTTAACCCTATTACTAAATAGAATTGTTAAAGGACAAGTCCTGGGTTGGTATGATTGATGATAAAATACAAGATAATACTGCCATGAATGATGTATGGTACTTTTTTCCACTATTTTTCGCCTTCTCCTTGTGAAATTACGTATTCAAATAAGCAATTCAAGCGAACTGACGTCATATCGTGCAAATAAAAATGAGGCTGTGCGATTGCTTTTCTCTTTTTAATCACTGCTAGCCTCTTTATCGTGTACTCACGCATTGAAAATGGCACAAGAGCACGATAAAGAGGCGAAAAACAATCACATAGCCTCGTTTTCGTTTGCGATATATGATGTCATTTCACTCAATTGCTTATTTGAATACGTAATTTCACAAGGAGAAGGCGAAAAATAGTGGAAAAAAGTATCATACATCATTCATAGCAGTATCATCTTGTATTTTATCGTCAATCATAGCAACCCCAGACTTGTTCTTTAATTCGCAAGAATTTTACAAAGATCTGACAGTTACCTCTGATTTGTCTGCCTGCATCGTATTCTTCAGCTGAGTTTTCAATTCCAATAACACTTTCCTTTCGTCATCTTGCTGCGTTCGTAACTAAAATTAGCATAAAACAATGCAAGCAAAAGTGCTGACTTATAGCCCATTAACAATTGCAATTTAAAACAGATCAAACTAAATCAGCTTATGAAATGTTGCGTTTGATTGGTCAATGCAAGAAATTGTGGTCACTTGATTGGTTGAAATCTAGTCTGGTATCAGATAAAGCTGGCTTAACCTTCGCAATTTGAATGGGGTATTAGTCAGAAAACAATTTGCAATTTGCGGACAATGGAAGAAGCAAAAGTGATGCCTACATGACTACAATCTAGATAATGTATACAAGTTGTACCTGTAAACTATTTGCTCCTAATGTTTGTCGAAGGGGACTAAATCTAAATTAAGAGCACATACAGTTAAGAGCACACCTGACGAGCTGCAAATGATGAAAATATGTCGAAACACAGCCCGTTGAAAGTAGAGCCCATTTTATCTCAAATTATTATTTGCATTTATTAGAACAACTTCGATTGGTGAAGTGAAGGTGAAGTTGCGTTTTTCAGCGCCAAGCGCTGGGATCGCAGAAATAGAGCAGACCTAATCGAGTCCGCGACCCCTTGTCATGACGCTCAAGTGGTGGGGCCCTACCGGGTTTCGAACCCACTCCGTCTGACTGTTTTGGCTGCAAAGTCAAAGGATTACACCACTGCGCCACAACACCTTCAATCTTTAACCCTTAAACCCTTACTGGAGTACTAATGTACATCAGATGAAGGGTAAACATAATGAAATAAATCAATCAATCAATCAATCAATCAATCAATCATTGAATCATTGAATCAATGAATGAACAACAATATACCTTCTTTCTTACTTCTTAGGAAAGAGGCTTGGATCGAGCGTCCAAATCTGGTAATGCTTGGGAAGGAAAACGAAAGTACGACCCCCGTTCTCAGTGGATACACCGCTAGCCGTCGCATGAAGTCGCTGCGGATCTCAAATTGGAAACAGCAAACTTCGATTTGCAATCTCGCAAAATGAAACCCTTGTATGTTCGCACAACTTTGTTTTGAAATTTAATTCTTAAATCATTTTGAGTGCAACTAAAACACGTACTGCTCAACTTCTGAATCAAAGAAATACAATTCTCTGGGTAGATATATCCTTCTTCTTTCAATCTATGCTCATGTTTGCTTTTAAAAAACACTTTCTGGAATGCGCAACGAGCGAGCCAGCTACCTTGGTTTCAGAGAAACTTTTGAGGCTTTGTCTGTTCTGAATTACTGGTTGAAAGAATTTCCTTTGTCTGCGATCGCTAATCGCTTTGAATTCAGGTGTACACAAAAGCAACTCATGATATTGTCTTACAGAATCTGTCCTTGTTGGCCAAAAGGCCCATAAAACTCGCCAGTGTATAAACTGAACCACTCGTAAGTCAATTTGAAAAACATTATGGTTGATTAACTCTCTGAAAGTGCTCTAAGAGCCGAAGGAACTTCTTGCTACAGGTAGCAGTGTTTCTGCTGAAAAAAGGGGATCATGCTTTTGTTTTGCGTCACCAGATTTACCAGATTTTGACACTCGATGCAAACCTCTTTTCGAACAAGTAAAAAGGTCTATTCACGTGTTTTGTATGAGCAATTTTGCGTCAACGCAAATCTCACCTAACATCTGATTCGACACAGATTGCAATCATATAGAATGACTATACCTTGCAATTTCTCAAGAAATTCCTATTTCAAACAAGACCCTTTACCTCAAGTTTGCCTACCTGCTGTAATTCTCCTGCTAATCCTTCGAAATAACTTCTCATATTCTCCAATAATTCCATTCCTCTATGAAAGTATCTGTAAATAAAATGGTGAAGAAATTTGTTAGAAATCGCATTAGACTAATGATATTCGTCTAAGTTTTGCTCCATTGAATTGAATTATTTTTTACTGTTATAGTCATTCCGCTAAAACTTCGTTAGCGGAATGGGTATTGTGGGGGTATCGTTGTGGAATGGAGCGGAGTGGAGCGGAATGGAGCGAGAACAACGACTCATGTAATAAGTCTAAAATCACAAATAGGGAAGTGCTGAGACAGCGATAATAATGAGACTAGTAGAGAGTCAGAGAACCAAGGAGTGTGCCTCCATCAGAGGCTGTTTGAGACTTATGATTGTCGCCTTGGTTATCGTTACTGTTACCTTACCCACTACCACCTTAACCGCTCACACCAGGCCTCACAATATTACGGCTGAAAAACAGGAGTTGACTTTGCTGCCTCGATCTTTGTTTCAAGTCAATCAATCAAACCAGGAGTCAAATTATGGAAAAGATTCGAAGCTAAGACAATCAGAGAGCCCCGCCTGAACAGTTTCAGACATTCTGTTCAAGCTCAATGATTAACGTATGTAGATTTGACATTCAATACTGTCTATCGATTTCGTAAAAGGTATTTTGGTCCTGAAGGATCCTGGTCCTTATGTGCAAGGCCCCGGGAAAGCCAGAGCCTTTTTGAGAAGGTAGCCCTACGCAAAAACATCAAAATAAGTATGAAAATGTAAGATTAAATAAATGAATTAAAATGATGAAAACATCTGCGAATGACTCTCATACACTTTAACCCTCTCTTCCTATCAAAAAATGTTGATCCTCCCAACAAAAATAACAGAGCAAATTTTTTTAAATCCAGTAACATACAAACTTAGTTTGATGTTGTAGGTTAACGAGATACTTTCAAACAAGGTATGTTCCCGCGCCTAGCATGGTTTTCGATTCATAGCAAAATTGGTGATCAACCTCAATAAACCTTAACCTTCACTTTCCTTAAAATATGTTATCCTCCTAGGAAGGATAATCAGTGAAGATTTTCAAAATAACAGCGAGGGTTAAAGCAGCTAGATGGCTTCTTTCAAACAAGTGTATTTCGTTACGTCCAAGACAGCCAAACTGGTTAATGATCGTCATCAACCTCAACCCTTGCTTCCCATAAAATATTTTGATCCTCCTGGCAAAGATAATCAATGAAGATTTTCAAAATCCAGGAAGATGTAAGTTTACTTTCATGTTGTAGGCTACCGAGATAGTTAGATAGTTTCAAACATAAGTTTATTGCCGCGCCCAGTATGGTTTTTGATTTATAGCAAATAGGTGATAAACCTCGATAAACCTTAACTCTCGCTTCCCTTAAAATATTTTATCCCTCCAGGAAAGATTTCAAAATTACAGCGAAGGTTAAAACAGCCAGATGGCTTCTTTCAAACAAGTGTATTTCGTCACATCTAAGACAGCCACACTGGTGAATGATCTTCATCAACCTCAACCCCTCACCTCATAAAAATATTTTGATCCTCCTGGCAAAGATAATCAGTGAAGATTTTCAAAATTACAGAGCCCCTAAACTCCGCTTCATGTTGTAGGTTAAACCAGCTGTCTGGCCACGTTACAATTTTCAAGGAAGCACATTTTCAGGCCATGCTACATCAAACTTTAAAATGGAAACCATGCATTAGGCTCGCGATACACGCGATTTGCGCGTGGCCAGATACGGCATTTGCCTTTAAACTATTCCATTTACCGGGGCGCATGTTTTAACTAACAATTAAAAGGCGTGGGTTGTCATCCTGTATTAGGCTGTGTGCGGCTTATCGATTTACACACTTTTCGGATCAAAGGTTAAAGGTAATGTGTCCACGTAAGTATGGCAACTTTGCTGTTTTCACGTGATATTTCATGTGATCGCTTTACCGTGATACCCAGAAGGTAGCCAGACCTAATATAAGCAGACTGATGACTTACTTGCAGTTGCGCTTCAAGAGCTGAACCCGAGGTCTCACAGCAAGTAGCCTCGTTGTGAAATTTTAATTCTAATTTTGCATGTGATCATTTAAATTCTACCAATCACAGTGCGCTCTTCGAGGCTCTTCGTCAGCATCATGTCAGCATATTTTGACAAGAGTTTATACGCTGCTGAACGCTGCTGTACTTACACGGACACTTCCATTAGTTATTCATCTTGAAGCCTGCATGCAGACTTTACTTACCTGTGGGGAGGAGGCAGGAAGGGAGGAAAAAAGAAGGTTCACAGCATAAAGGGTACTTAACAGATTTGAACGATTTAAGTTCTAATCAAAAGCCGAAAGAGCAAAGTATATGGTTGTGATTTTTCTCGCGCTTTGATGAGCACTGAGAAGATAGGTAAATTCGACTTTACGAATATTTCTTCATTGCAAAATGCCTGAAAATTGACCCAAAACAATTCATTAAACCGTAAGGAATCGTGCAAGACAAGGCACAAGGGTATTTAATCTCTCCCAAGATATATGGGAAATTAATTTCTGAGCAGATACCAGTGATTTTAGAGCCCAGCTGCATTAGACTCATTACAATAGTTCCTTTAACTTTCGCTTGTTGTTTTTGTTTTTGTTGTTGTTGTTGTTGTTGTTGTTGTTGTTGTTATCATCGCTATTACTTCTGTTGTAGCGACAAGTCAGTTTGAGGAGCGAAACAAGAGATTTATGAAATGGTTCTAAGGCTGCATTACTAGCATATTTGATTATGACCTGTTTTGAAAGATCTTGCGATGAAGCATTTTTACAAAATCACTTGCAATTTGAAAATGATACTACCGATTTTGACGAACAAAATTTTCTTATCTAAGTTGATATGTTACCTATACAGGTATCATCAGTTTACAGGCATTGGAAAAGTTGCATGACCGCTGATGGTTTTCAAACATCCATACATTCTTTTTTACTTCAAACGGTCGAAAGAATCTTTCCACATTATCTTGTTACAGCATAGGTTCCAAATCTTTAACTCAGCGTAAAAAGGTGGGTGTAAAATTTAATTATCAATTTCTTCTGATTGAATGGCTTGAAAGAAACTTTAGATACTTATCTGTAATTCTACCGTTGGACTTTCCAGAAATTTTGAACATTTTTCAAAATTATAGCGTATTTTACAGTTTAGCTCATTTTAGGATGTGACGTCGTCAAATTTCTAAATCATAAACCAGATGA
>REGL01000199.1:85349-105051 GCA_004194395.1 Aurelia aurita complex sp. Pacific | reverse complement strand
ATTCAATTTTATACCGGCCTTTTTAAAGATTTGGAACCTATGCTTCTAGTTACACAGAGACACTGTGTGACTAATGATGATATTTTTAGCAGAAAAAGTAGATTTTTTACAATGTTTTGCAGCTTAAGATGGACAATTATGAATACACACAAAGAATGACCTACAAATACTCAAAGAACTGACACAAAACCACCTATTTTCATGGAAGCCTCAGAAATGTTTTTGCAGAAAATCAAGCACTAGAGCACGTCACCAGACAACACTAATGATGATATTTCTAGAACAAAAAAGAATAAGCTGAGAAACTTGAGCCATACAACAAATGGTTTACAAACATTTAGCGAACGTATTACGAAAGAACACTCACCACACATTCCCCGCAAATAGCAATGTAACAACAAGACAAAGAGAATGCCTAATTAAGCCACGCTACAGGATTCAATTTTCCATGAATAAATAACGAATCGCTGTGTTTGTTATTGAAAATATCAGAGATCCGTCATTCTGCTGATGAAGCGATTCAAGATTTCAAACCATTTAAGCAAATAATATCCTTTCAAGAGAAGGGAGCTCACCAACAGCATGGTCGGTTTACCGAAAGCAAAGTCGGCCACGTTTTTACAAAGTCCACTTTGTAATATTTGATTTGGATAATGATTTGCATGTTCGCCTGATCTTAAGGGGAGGCCCCTCGAGCTTTTATTAGAGGCTTCGCAGCCCCAATGGCAAGGGGCTATCGAAATTCTATTTTCATATTCAAAGCGGCATTTGGCCGCTAACTTGAGGCCAGTTCCCTCCCCAACCCCATGTAGCGGCCATATCATAAATCTTAGTAGGAAAGGTCTAGAACACTTAGGCCTAGGCTCACAGGAGCCAGGGAAGTCTCGTTAGATCGATCTTAGCTTAGATAGCTAGGGGACTGGGTCAATCTAAACATAACCTATTGTATCTAATATTCCCAGTCGATGAAAAAAATAGCAACATTAAATGGGCGTGTCATTCTTCTGTGCTATGTTAAGGCAAGATCACTACCGGGTAAGCCAGAAAAAAATGCCCACTTCCGATAGGCCAGGATAAATCATACCTTGGACCAATTTCAAATGTTTTTATTCAATATTTTTTCAATATCCTATATTATTCTTGGTTATTTTTTGCTGATTTTTCGGATGCCTACTTAAAGATGTATTTACGATTTCTTAATTTTTTTGCCTGCGGACTGCCCAAAGAGATCGAAAAACAGTGATCAAATTTTCTAAAGACTGAACTTGGCAGAATAAAGAAAAGTGCTTCTCGAAATGACTGGGAATTGGAATGGTTTATGTCGAACAAGCGGTCGTTTAATGATTGCACAACATTAGTATCACATTTATAAATACAGAGACTTTCAATCTTTATCATTTCTTTGAAATGATACTTGCTAGCTACTGTAGTTTGTGAATGTAGGGAATTAAAAAATCAAGATTTATGACTATTTGATTCGAAGACCTACTACCTAATTCCCTACAGGCACAAACTACAAGTAGCCAGCAAGTATCCTTTCAAAGAAATGATAAAAAACTGAAAGTCTCTGTATTTATAAAAGTGATAATATTGTTGTGCAATCATTAAACGACCGCTGGTGCGACACAATCCATTCCAAATTCTCTAGTCATTTCGAGGAACACTCTCTTCATTCTGCCAAGTTCAGTCTTTAGAAAATTTGGTCACTGTTTTTCGATCCTTTTGTGCAGTCCGCAGGCAAAAAAAAATTAAGATATCGTCAATATATCGATAAGAAGGCATGCATCCGAAAAATCAACGAAAAAACCAAGAATGATATAGGATATTGACAAAAGATTAAATTAAAAATATCTGAAATTGGTCCAATGTATGATTTATCCTGGCCTGTCGAGAGTGGGAACTTTTTGTGGCTCACCCGGTATAGTTCCGTTGGTTGAAGTTGAAAGTGAGGATTACATGATTTCTGAATCGCGAAAATGACAAAGGTATGACTTTAAATACGTCAGTATTACAATAAACAAATATTACTAAAATTCTGAAATAAAAATGTCACTACGAAGATTTTCCTCCCTTCTTAGCGGCCCATCACCTAACTCCCTCTCCCAGCTACCGGTCAAATGCCGACAAAAAATTTCAAAAATCGATTAGAGTGCACTTATACCGGATGATTGTACCACTGCTTATATAAAAGTGACATGCAGGCATGGTAGATTTAGACATTTCTGCCACCGCGAGGCATACCTAAGCATTCTCAACGCCTGTTTACTGGACCAAATTAAACAAAGCAAAACTGACCAAGAAAAAACCCTGATGTTAATTCTGTTCTCGTGGTACTCTGCAAAATACAGCTTCGAGAGACAAAGCAAATAATCATGAAATAATCACAAAATTATGAAAAATCATCGCAAAAAATCAAAATATTCGCAATAATTTCAAAATAATCAAGCATTCACAATCAAAGAACCATAAAATCGTCGCCAAAAATAACAATAATTATAACCCCAAAATAATCGTAAAATCATAAAATAGCAGTCGCTNTATGAAAAATCATCGCAAAAAATCAAAATATTCGCAATAATTTCAAAATAATCAAGCATTCACAATCAAAGAACCATAAAATCGTCGCCAAAAATCACAATAATTATAACCCCAAAATAATCGTAAAATCATAAAATAGCAGTCGCTGAAGAGGCAATTGTTTTATCTTTCCTGAGAGGATAAAATATTTTAAGGAAAGCGAAGGTTAAGGTTTATTGAGGTTGATCACCAATTTTGCTATAAATCGAAAACCCTGCTAGGCGCGGGAACATACCTGTGTTTGACAGTAGCTATATCTCGTAACCTACAACATGAAACTAAGTTTTTATGTTCCTAGATTTTCAAAATTTGCTCTTATCATCTTTGCTGGGAGGATCAACATTTTCTTGATAGGAAGAAAGGGTTAAGGTGTATGAGAGTCACTCACAAGTATTTTCATCATTTTAATTCATTTAATTAATCTTACATTTTCATACTTTTCCTGATGTTTTTGCGTATGGCCTCTTCAGCGAGGCAAGAGAGAGGTGAGGCGAACGCTCCGGCCAAGAACATAGCAAAAGCGCAATGGAGTGGAAAAGAAATTAATGGCAAGTAAACCTGATTTAAAATTTTTAAATATATCATAAATTAATCACAAAATAATCTCCTGTCATTAACATCTTGTACACTTGTTGGGAGTAATTGCGAAAAATATTCAAGATCTCTGAAAATTCCAAAGGTAGCATTAAAGGAAAGCAGCTAAGGTTTCTGTCCAACAATTCAATTCAAAGACGCAAGTCAGAAATTTACACCAACCTTTCTAAAGACTGGTGAATCAATGCTGCAATTTTCACACGAAAATAAGAAAGATGTACTTACTGTAGCTGGGCATGATAATATTCGATAAGATGCTGCACCAATTCGACTCCTTTCTTGATTTTCACTTCATTGGCTTTTATGAGGTACTATGAAAAAAGAGCATGAGAACATTAGCTGCCAATGCAGTAAGGCCCCGCATTTAAGAAACCACTTTTTCACAACTTAGCTTAAATATATGATACTTCTCATTTTTTAGACTAAAAGTTTCTTAAAGCGAATAACCTGAGTTAAAAGATGAGATCTCACAGGTTTATAAATAGCCTATTGTATTTGATAATCCTGCGAGTGGCGGAAGAATGCAAAACCAAAGAAAACTATGGAGCTATTAGGTGTTTCTTTGTCCTATTTATAGACAAGCGCTATATATCTCAGGTCATTCACTTTAAGGTTCTAATTTCTTTTCTGGAAAGTCCTGGAAAAAAGGTTACAACAGAAATGGGCTATTTATTCGATTAGCAATATGTGTATGTTATCAATGATTGTCAAGAACATCAATTAAAATTTAGGTAACAATTTGTTAAATTGAAGACATCTTTGTAGCAATTTCTTATGAGCCCTGCATGAAGTGGAATACTCCCCAAACCGTCAGACCTAGACTTTGTGTTGATCAAAATACAAGAAACTTCATTTTGGGTATGAGCCTCAAAAGTTTCTTATAAGTAGGGGACTGATTATTTTTCATTAGCCTAAAAGTTTCTTTTAGGTGGTTTCTTAAATGCGGGGCCTTACAGTATAGGGCGAATAATCAGGAGCCATCGGTAACATAAAGCAGGAGTAAAAAGACAAATGCATGGCACCTTACGGAGAATTCTAGCAGATGAGCCAGATTAAGTTCCCACTTTTCAAAATTCTCAGCACCAAGAGTACCGTAAAAGCTCTATTAAACGGAGCTTATTTAACTTCGGACACTCCAAAGGGGGCTTAAAAGAGAGGGGGGCTTATTCACAAATTCAAATGGCAAAGATATATATGATAGCTTTTCAGTTCTTTTACCCCAAATTTTGCGGATTCAACATACAATTTTACGAGTCAAATACATAAATTCGACACAGTTTTATCACAAGCGATACCTAAGTAGCAAGCACACTTGCTTAGCTAAATAAATGGAAAATCTTTGGTAACTCATGCAATTTGATGTAAGTGGGCGGGGGCTTAATAGAGAGGGGGGCTTATTCAAAACTTTGGCACAGAGGGGAGGGGTTTAATAGAGAGCGGGGCTAAATAGAGTTCTTACGGTAATGATACATTGGAGTAAATTCAATTCTGCTTGATAGCCGAGTGATAGAAGCATTTTTGGAATTTTTCTCGCGTTTTTATTCGAGCATCAATAAAATAAGAACATCCGATTTTACAAAAATGTTATCCTTGCGAAATGCCTGAAAAGGGACTGAAACAATTGATTTATTCTGCTATTTTTTAAAAATTCGGCTAAAAATACAAAATTTCGCAAAAGCTAGTGCTCAAAAGAAGGTTCTCGTGCTGTAATTTTGTTATCTCTTCCCACAGAATGAAATAACAATCATCTGCTAAATCTATAATTGGCCTTTGACACATATCCACAACAGAACATTTAAAGATCGGTATAATAATCAATGTTGGTGATTTTTCAAAAAGGTTCGTTTTTTATTGGTCAAAGGGTAGATTACAAACAGCCACCCAGACGGGTAGCGGGAATACGTTTATTATGAAAACAATAATTACCTCGCAACTCTGATACATAAACATCTTTCGCTCTTTTCCAGTTTCTTCCGAAGCCTGAAATGTAATTGAGAAAAAAGGTTTCTGTTGAGATATGTTCCTTCGGTTTCTTCCCAAGAACGAAACTATTTAGTCAAAATATCATGTGAAGAATTTTTAAATTGAGCTCTATTCTGGCTAAATGTTAACTTGGAATTTAAACTTAGACCAAAGCCTGGTTTCCACATTGCCAAAAGTGCGGGGCCAGTGCTTAGACAGTACTGCGACGTCTTCAGTTTCAGTTTCAATGGAAACACTTCCTTAAGACGGCTCTACCGTGACTGTAACTGTTGCCCTGCCGTAGTAGCGGTGACGTAAAAGTTAAATTTGGTTTAACTTTCCCTGCCGTTATGCCCAAGGGGGTACTCCCTAACTTTCAATACGGGGGGGGGGGGATCCATGCCACTATTTCTTTGCTGACCCCTAAATATTAAGCCTAATATTATGGAGACCCCAAATATTGAGTCTAATATTATGGAGACTCCAAATATTGTTATCTATTTCTGGGGCCCCTGAACTGTTTTTGAATGACATTTAAAAGACAGCTCTTGGTCATTGGATGGGTCACTAATGAATCGCACCAAATTGCACGATTATTCCTTCCTTATTGAATTTTTGTCCATGTTGTAATTCACAGACCCCAAATATTGATCTAAGGTAAAAATGTCGGACCCCAAATATTTGCACGGACCCCCGTATTGAAAGTCAATGAGCACCCCCCCCCCTGGGCCATTATGACGCTTCTGCCACAAGAAAGTCTTCATGGAAACATAGGTCTCAGCCGTCGGGGACGTGTCTGTAATCATGCCATTGTTCTTACAAAACACATGACTGTAACTAGCCAATCAAATGCTCGCAAATTTGACGCCAGTTTACGACAGCGAGGGTGATGGGACGTGGTTGAGACGGATGGAAGCACTTTTTACGACGCTTTTACCATGGTAGAGCAATAGTCATAGCCATGGTGGAGCCGCAGTGTACAGCAAAGTCTGAGGACTGTCCGCAGCGCTTATGATTATGAGGAAACAAGGCTTGAAAACATCAATCAGCCACTATTTTGATAGAAAATCCTTATGTTTCTGCAATTATACCTATTAACGTTCTGAGAAATTGGATTATCTTGGTGAAATAAACCTTTCAGCTGTTCTGAAAAGGAATCTAAATCGAACGATATTTTTTGTATATTTGGAAGAATATTCGAATCTGTACAATTGTGACAGAAGCTTTAACGCTACTCAATAGAACCACTCGTATAAAAATGTCTCTTCATACAGAACAAACATAACAACTGATACAACTTTTATTGTATGGTGATAAAGACCTTTCTAGCGACGTTAATAAACATGTACTTGAACTGACCCTAAAGTTCATTCACCAAACTGGTCGATTTAACTAAGGAAATTCACAGTATTTGCGATTGTTTACAATTCATAGTCCCCAAGTCTCTTTGCTTCTCTTTCTTTTTGCTGTAAGTTTGTTTCACATTGTATGTTTGGCTCATTGGGCACAATCCATTCTAATTTGATAATCGAATCTCCAGTTCACCCATTCTTGTGAATTAGACCTGATTGCCCAAAGTTAGCTCGACATACAATGTGAAACGAACCTTAGTATTTATCAGTAGAAATTGGTCATGTGTATTTTTCGTAGCTGTACATTTAATTTTAGTTTAGTTACACGTTCTCTATGTTAATGACTGCGGAGTTGTCATGGCCTCTTGCACTCCATGGTATCGTCCTTGTAGTGTAGTAAAGTAGCTCGTACGTAGTGCTTTGAAGTAGTTTGTTTGTAAGATTTAATATTGAATAAAAAAAAAACATAACAAAGCAGGGGTACGATGTATGACACGGCATATTGTTTAACGCCAAGAACAAGAAGGTAATAGAACTAATCGGCTAAGATTTGTTTTACTTATTTCAAGTCATGTGAGCATACTCTAGGGAAGTGTTAGCTAGTATTATGCTACACTTTGCACTCATGGCACAACTTTGCATGGCACGAAATATGCTAGAGAAATCAAAAGATGTTTTATCAAGGGATCGATCACATGACTTGAAATGGATGTAAACAAATCTCAGTCGATTTTGTCTATGAGGGGTAATAAGTTCAATTCCACGAACCTTCATTGGAAGAAGTTTGAAAGAAGTTAAAAATGTCTCCTTTGGGTCTTGCAAATCAATTCGTCAACCGAAGAATAACCGTATTTTTCAATCAATGGGGCTTACATTGTTCATATCAAAATGTGTTGAAGTCATTACTATAAGGCAGAAATATTAAGGAAATTCGGTTGTTATTTTAGGCATGTTTCGAAGGTTTCTTGAGTTGGCTTCTTCGATAAAATCCCTCATAATTTCAGAACGGAGTGGCCGATTTTAGTAAGGTAAATTTCAAAATGGATTTGAACATGTCCCATTTTATTCAATGACAAATTAGACTTGCCTCAAGTCTATCTCTTTGGTCCGTCTTACCGCTCCCTTTTCGGAAGTTCCTGGATCTGCCATTCCAACATTCCGGAAGAGGGCGAGAGAGACTTATCTCTCACGCACTCTTGACGCAATGTTGGAATGGCAGATCCAAGGGAATGGTAAGACGGACTGAAGAGAGAGACGTAGGGCAAGTCTAATGACATATTTGCTAATATTATTGTCTTGATATCCAGGGCCTTTCAAACGAAGATTGTTTCCTTTGACTCACCCAGTAGCCTTAAAGGGGCTGTACAAGATTTTTGTAAACAATCAGAAAGTACGGGACAACCCGCGCACGTGACTAAAGCCTTGGGTTTTTAATGGCGGCCAGTTTCATCGCAGCTTCTTCGTAAGTTTCACTGCAGTGTTTTCTTGTCTATGTCTATGAAATGTGATCGAACTTTTGATATCCATTAAAACTTTATACAGCTAGCAACGCACAACACAACCTCAATTAAAGCAAAGCCTAAGAGGACACGGATCCACTGCGAAGGGTAGCAACCTGAGATGGCCAGAAACTGAGGAGGAGGCTGTATTCTGAGCAAACAGATCTGGCGATTGATACAAACGGACTGGGAACTTATTGCATTTACCTTAAAAGGACATTAAATAGATTTAATTGAATTATTCTCTATAAAAGCCCATGTAGTGATAAAATTCTTCAGTTACTCTGATGATCGCCTGGTGGCCGAAACTAGTTAGCAGATAACTGAATAGAAAATGAATAGCGCAAAAAGATCAAGTCGATGCGTGCTCTCTGAAGATGTTGTCTCTCTTCTTTCTCATCGTTCACTATACATTAAAACTTTGAAATATTTGGCGTCAGAAAAATTAAACAAATCCTCTAACAAAGCCTCGATTACAGAGATTGTCGCAGATACTTTGGATTACTATTCTCTGTGCAAAATCGTTATTGGCTGTGTTGTGTTCAGCCTAAACACATGCAATCATTTGACACGCAGCGCCACGCAGAGAGGAAGGGTTGTACAGCCCCTTTAACAAGCAGTTAGTATAGGGTTGAAACAGAAATTTAATCAATAGACACATAGAAGTCACTGGTTTCAGGTCCTGGTCCATTCAATTGCAAACTACTCATCATAAAAATAAACTGGCGAAAAGCTTATTCACAGATGAACATATATGCATGAAGCCACAAACCTCAGGCGGATCAATTCTATACAAAACAATTTCTTGTGTTTTCTTCCTTGCTTCCTTTTCCATTTTAGTCCTAAAATGTAAATATTACGAAAATTCATTGGAGATAACAATAATATTTGTAAATATTTTAACTATTTGGTCATTGTCATGTGGTAGGCAGTGGAATTGCGGAGAAGCTCTTAAATACTTTTCATTCCAATTTCCATTGATATCAATAAATTTTTGCTTGAAATTCAAATCTATTGCAATACAAAAACAAAAGGTTGCAGTCTTTGAAACGAATTGGGCAAAGGTTTTTGATACGAAATAAATTAACAAGATTTGTTGGGGATACGAACAGTTTAAGTTGTGAGCCTCAAGGAATCCACCAAAAAGGGCTCCAGATCGCATGCGCAGTGACGAATCATTTCACTTATGTAACATGCAAATTAGATTGACCGTTGAGAACAAGGAAGGAAACAAAAGCAGCGATGCGCATGACAACGTGAGCCCCAACGTCGATTCACTCACAACAAAGCTGAAACACAATGTAGCAAAACAATATGGTCAGCACTTCATCCCTCCACCTGAAAAAGCATAGTTTCCAGGCAGATCGCAAATTAGGGGGAGCCAAAAAATTAGCGTCGTTTGCAAAACTGTGCACTTACCAGTTTTAAGGCACGATGGGTCAGAAGAAAAACTAACTTAGATGCTTAAACATATTTGATTAATATCAGCTGCTTCATTCTAGAGTTATGGGAAATTTCGTTGGGAAACTGAAGGCATTAGTTTTAAATTCTTCAAGAAGGTCTACAAATCAAATATCGTCTAATTTACCACCATAGAAATAATAGGCCCAGTGCTTCAGATGTTGAAGTGTCTACCCGCGTGGGTTTCAGTTCTGTCGTCGGAATTACCAACTACACTCCAACAGCCAACTCAGCTGTCCATCCTTCTTACATCGGTCACTGAGTACTCAGAGGTAAGTGTGTTGGCACAAGCCCTAGTGCCACAGACCCACATCAGCTGAGTTGAGTTCCAAATCTTTAAATTCGTGCAAAAAGTTGGTGTACAATTCTGTGACATATTTCTTCAAAATAAATGGGTTGTAGGAAACTTTCTACTTTCCTGTAATAGACCATTTTGACATTTAGAAAAGGGCCTGGGGAGAGCGACATTTTTCTGGTAAATGGCTACCACAGTTCAATTTATAGTTGTTGAAAAGCCCTGTGGCAGCCATTTACCAGAAAAATATTGCTCTCCCCAGATCCTTTTTCTAAATGTCAAAATGGTCTATTCTACCGTTTGAATTTCAGAAATCTTGAAAAATTTTCGAAACTACAGCGTATTTTATCTTTTAACTCACTGGAGGATAAGAAATCATCAAATTTCTAAATCGAAAACCAGAGGAGTGAAATACGTTTTATTGATACCATACTGTACGATAGACATTCATAAACTAAGTCTTTCTTGAAAATCATTCTGTAATTCCTCAGAAAATTTAGAAATTACAACTGTTTTCAATATCTTTCAAGCAGTTTCTTGAATTCTTAATAAAGAAGGAAAAACACTTTAATTCGGAAAGTATTGAAGATTTCAGAAAAGTCCAACAGTAGAGTTATAGGGAAACAGCCAAAGTTCAAGGAAATATTTCACAGAATCTTACACCAATCATTTTAAAGACTTGAAACCTATACTGTATAGCTGCCTAACCCTAGCCTGTGTTAATAAATAAATGTTGCTTGCTTTCGTCACGAATACCCTTTCCAACATTTCCAAAACTTGAGTGAGGCTGGAGAAATTCTGCGATTCAATTCGCCAAAAACTCAGCGAACGAAATCGTTAGATGAAAAGTAGAAACCAGTTCTATTTCATGTCCAGCGAATCTTTTCGGTGCGGCGATGAAAAATGTTCTGGTGGACATATGACGTCGCGAAATTAAAATCATCTAGTGGAGATCGGCCTTAATTTGGCATAAAAAGCATGACTTTTCTTTGATAATAATGTGTTGTATAAAACGCACAAATGGATAATTCAGCGGCAAAATATCAAAGCAAACACGTAAACCTTACGTACTGGACATGAAGTTAACCTGACTTCAAAAAAATTATAGAAAGATTACGTTTTTTCAGGTTTAGCNGATAAGATAATAGACAAATTTCCATTATTGAAAAACCAAAAAATTAAGAAATTTGAATTCTGAAAAAGTTAATTATTCAACAAAAATTTTGCACTTTGTCTAGGAAATCAGAAAGATCATTCCCTTCTTCATTGTGCATAACTTTTCGTTATTAATTGAGTAACGTCTAGCCAGATGAGACGTTTCATTGCACCCTCTTTGAAATTTTCACAAGGGCAGACATGGTAGAAGAAATGCCTTCAAGGCAGTCTGTTCCCTATTGTTCTGAGCTTGGCTACTGCTTATTTACGTGGCCATGAAATTCATGCATCAGCGAGCCTCTATGACCCTAATTTCTCAGGATAAAGCAAAATCAAAACCTCAAAAAACCTCTGGAATATACAATAGAGATCTTTATCGAGTTTATTTCCATTCATCAAAGGGGACAGACTGGATGGGCAATCTTCCAAGAAATTTTCAATGAAGAGTTTAGATCAATTTTCAAAAGTCTTGGCATCTGGAGAAACGTTTGTGAAAATTTTAACCAACGGGTCTCACAAGATCAACAAGAAGTGGAAAAACAGACGTTTTCGCTTGTCTTTTGTGCAGAATTCTTCATTATTACTTGAGTAATGTCTAGATAGAGGCAATGTTTGATAGCATCCTTTCTGAAATGTTCGCAAAGGAAGACGTGGAAAAAGACACGGCTTAAATAAATAATGATGGACAATCTTCCAAGACACTTCCAATGAAGGTTTTTTAGTATTTCTTAAAAGGCTTTGCAGAATTTCGTGTGAAATTGATCCAAAGGGTCTCACAGCATTACGGTTGAATGACGAAAAATATTTCCCTGAGACAAGGCCTTTCAAGCAACAAGGGCAGATTTTGTAATTCAACAGCAAAAGTTGCGTTTGATTGACACCTCAGTTCAAAGCGATTAGCGACTGCAGATAAAGCAAATTCTCTCAACCATTAATTACTAGTCAGCTCCTGAATCAAATAAACAAACTCCGCCAGACAGAACTTTCGATTTACCCTTCTTCTTTCGATATAAGCACATAACTTCTCTTACAAACCACCTTTCGCTTGCACAAGGCGAGAGTTTGCCCTATTGGTTTCGGGGCAACTTTTGCGGCTTGGTTATTTTGAATTACTGGTTGAGAGAATTTCCTTTGTCTGCAGTCTCTAATCGCTTTGAACTGAGGTGTCAATCAAACCCACATGTTACTATTGTATTACAAAATCTGCCCTTGTTTTTTGCAGCAACAATCATGCGATAGCATATGTTTGATGTTGTGTACTGTATTCTTCAAATAAAGTAAACCACATGGAAAGAACTTTGTGTAACAGAAAAGCAGATTGCCAAGACTTTTCAAACAGTCCTTCGTCTTCAAATATGAACATTTTAAAAACGTTACGCACTGCTGGCTCAAATTCCGAGTATTGTTGTAAAAATTATTCGTGCACATCATAACCCCAAGCACATTTGACCACTGTAACTTGACAAATGCCGATCAAAGATTTAAAATTTTCAGGCTAATGCCTCTTAAATAATTTCTCCTTCTATGAATGAACTAGTAAAGTAACATTCAGAGTCACTACCGGGTGCGCCAAAATAAACTATGCACGTTTGGCAGGCCACAATAAATCGTACACTCGACCGATTTTGAAGATTTATGACTTAATCTTTAGCAGAAAGCCTGAACTAGATACTCGGATTTTTGCAAATTTTTCCATTTTCAATTTCTAGAGCTAGAAGCGAGTTTCTTAAAATATCAGTTTTCGAAAACACTGAAAACGATCAAAAAACATCGATCAAGTTTTCTACATAATCGACATGAATGAGCAAAGAGAGAATTGAAGCTATGACGTCATCAAATTTCTAAATCCTAAACTGGAAAAGTTACAGATTTCTGCTTGCCACCATATTGTAGACCTTCATAAACTATGGTTTCTTTGAAGGTTATATAATGTTTGCTCTATTAGTTTAGGATTTACGATTGTTTAAATTTTTCCAAAATTTCCATGAATTTCTTCAAAAATAATGAAATTGCTGCCATTTTGAAAAAAATCAAGATTTCAAAAAATTTCAACGGCAGATTTACAGCAAAGTACCATAAGTTCCTTTCAAGCCATCCAATTCAAAGAAAACTGCGAAAGATTTTTACACCGACCTTTTTAAAGATTTGAAAGATTTGAGCCCTATGCTCTGAAAACGTTTTCTCTTTGTTCATTCATGTTGAATCTTTAAAATGTGATCGACGTTAGACAACGATCGCTTTCAATGTTTTCGAAAACGAATATTTTAAGAAACTCGCTTCTAGCTCTAAAAACTAAAAACGGAAAAATTTGCAAAAAGTACAAGAATCTAATTCAGGCTTTCTGCTAAAGACTAAGACATAAATCTTCAAAATCGGTCCAGTGTACGATTTATTGTGGCCTGCCAAACGTGCATGGTTCATTTTGGTGCACCCGGTCTTAAATCCTTTGACATACCCCTTCGCTTTCAATTCTTTCCAGGAGTCTTCGAATGGCTTTTTCAAGTCCTGAAAGTGCAAATAAAAATATGTCATCAAAATGTTCGACGAGTATAAACGTCACGTGCATCACTTTCCCATTGGCAGCTGTGAAGCTTTTATCGCAATTATAGGCCAAGGAAGCGCCAATCAGGAAATTCCTTGGCGGTGCAAAATTTGAAGATTGCTTTTGAATAGCGAAACCATCATGAAAAATACTTTATTTGTTTCGCATTTAAAAGAAACCTCCAAACATCAACCAACGCACTTGTAGCTAGCTTCATCGTGTAGCAGTTCAGCAGTGCACTCGAATTAACCAGCACTTTTTTCAGTAATTTATTTTGAGTGGGCAGGAAGTATTTCTGGCTACTTAAAGCTAATTTAGGTCCACTATGCATGCCGCATCCGGGCATGTGACCCCTAGTTTAACGTCCCTCTGAAGGACGGCGAGGTGAATTGCGAGGTCTAGCCTCCGAAGTCACCCATCCAGAGTTTGACCTCACTCGACCGAGCTTAACTTCAGTCACCTGACGGAAACTGTATAAGCCGCTCGGCCACTCAATGCATTGTGAACTACGCTTGCAAATATTCTACTTGCAATTGTTCTTCGTCCATTTGTTTTGTAAACCATCTTCTACAGTCAGCTCTCTCTAAACGGATATCGTTTTAAAGTAGACATTTACTTTTGTCCCAATCGATCGACTTCAATGAAATTTCTCTCTGCAACACCTCGATAAAGTGGACATAAGTTGGTCTCGAAGGGGACCACTTTATAGGATTGTAAAGCAAACCTTTAACTGGCTATAATATAGCGATTCTCATACGCACACTCTCTGTAAAGTAAATCAATACTAACAATATGAATGTAACACCCATCATTCTGCAGGAGAAGGGACAATCTAAGACGTGCATGTGTGAAGGTTTTGAAGACAAAGAGAACTAAACTAACTGGAAATCGTTTGTGATGGCTTGGCCATATCTGTAGAATGGATGACGACATACCAGTAAATGCACTCTTACACAGTGAATTATTTCATGGATCTCGACCTGTTGGCCGACCCAATCTGAGATTTAAGGACACCTGCAAAAATGCTTTGAGGTGTGGTCATTGTATGGAAGACTGTTGTAGATAACCGACAAGGATTGAGAAGACCAATTCGTACTGTTTGTGAAAGTCATGATGTAAAAAGGGCGAAGGAGGATGAGAGACGCAGAGAGAGGAGAAGACAACACAGATCAAGATCATAAAACTATCATAAAACTAGCATAAAATATCACACAAATTTTTGGGTTTATAAGGCGTATCACACAGATCAAGATCATAAAACTATCATAAAACTAGCATAAAATATCACACAAATTTTTGGGTTTATNAAATCAATACTAACAATATGAATGTAACACCCATCATTCTGCAGGAGAAGGGACAATCTAAGACGTGCATGTGTGAAGGTTTTGAAGACAAAGAGAACTAAACTAACTGGAAATCGTTTGTGATGGCTTGGCCATATCTGTAGAATGGATGACGACATACCAGTAAATGCACTCTTACACAGTGAATTATTTCATGGATCTCGACCTGTTGGCCGACCCAATCTGAGATTTAAGGATACCTGCAAAAATGCTTTGAGGTGTGGTCATTGTATTAGATCTATGGAAGACTACTGTAGACAACCGACAAGGATTGAGAAGACTAATTCGTACTGTTTGTGAAAGTCATGATGTAAAAAGGGCGAAGGAGGATGAGAGACGCAGAGAGAGGAGAAGACAACACAGATCAAGATCATAAAACTAGCATAAAACTAGCATAAAATATCACACAAATTTTTGGGTTTATAAGGCGTATCACACAGATCAAGATCATAAAACTATCATAAAACTAGCATAAAATATCACACAAATTTTTGGGTTTATAAGGCGTATTATTATTATTGACAATTTCACTTTCAAAGCGCGGTGAAATGAGTCGCAATTCTAGTGACGCATAAATGCTTTGCCCATCGTTTGAGGAGCAAAACTATCGGCGAATTCAGCCAGTCTATCAAGACAGCTGTGAACCGCAGCACAGCAGCTTTTCTTGCACAGTTGGGCGAGGTCTAATACGTCAATTTTACGAAAACTGCACGCCTACTCCTCACATCCTTCATTAACTCACTGATCAACGCTTCTAAAATCTCAGGCCCCGTTGACAGTAATGAATTTTCAAGACTCTTTGTCCTTGTTCAATATGAGCACTTTGGTATGAATTGAATCAAGCACGACCATTAGAGCATAGCCCGTTATCAAGCCTAGGTATGCAACAGGAGGAACCTCTTGTTTTTGTTTGGTTGTAAAACGCTTCAAAGATCTGCATTCCTAACAAAATATTAAAAATTGTGGCTCAAAATATTTGTGCCTACACTCGAATGTTCTCGAATTTTTCGTCCATAAATCCAAACACTTGAAAAGAATTGAAACTGAGCCAGCACTAAAAAATGGTTTTCCCATACGTAGTCGTGATCGTAAAAACTCTGTGTTCACTAATCAATAAGAAATATTTGCTAACAAAGTGAAATTACAAAAACACGAAAACTTCCTCGACAAATTGCTATTTAACAGAAATGAAATCTCTAAATCGTAAAACAGAAGAGCGAAAGACTTTTGCTTGATACCATATAGTGCAGACAATCATAAACGATGTTTTTCTTGAAAATTATTCTGCGATTCCTCAAAAAGGTTAGAAGTTTACAGTTTTTTCAAAATTTTTACCTTGAATCCTCAGACAAAAAGGAAACAATTTACTTCTGAAAATATTGAAGATTTCAGAAACATCCAACAGTCGAAAATATATATAGCAAGAGCCAAAGTTTCTTTGAAGCCATTCAATTCCAAGAAAAGGTCATAGAACTTTACACCAATCTTTTTAAAGATTTGGAACTCATGTGCATGTCGTCAGTAAAGACTTGGAGCTCATGCGCATCTCGTCAGTCTACTTGTACTTACGTGGGCGTAAAATTCTATTCCATTTTTCTTTGAACTGAATGGCTTGAAAGGAACTCATAGTACTTTGCTGTAAATCTGCCGTGGAAATTTTTTGATATCTTGATTTTTTTAGAATGGCGGCAATTTAATGATTTTTGAAAAAATTGATGGAAAATTTTGAAAACATTTAAATCATCGTAAATCCTAGATCAAAGGAGGAAAAAACATATAACTTTCGAGAAAACCATAGTTTATGAAGGCCTACAATATGGTGAAAAGCCGAAATCAGTATGTTTTCTGGTTTAGGATTTAGAAACTTGATGACGTCATAGTCTCAAATTTAAAAAATGCCGCCATTTTGAAACTAATCAAGATATCAATAAATTTCCACGGCAGATTGACAGCAAAAAACCCCAAGTTCCTTCCAAGCCATTTAATTCTGTAATAGAGCTTTACACCGACCCTTTTAAAGATTTGAGCCCTATGCTCTAAGTGGAGCAAGAATATTAGCTGCAAGTAATTAGAAAGGAAGCAAGTAATTAGAAACGAAGCAATGCATAGTTACTCACATTTAACGATTTCATGTCTCCTTTCAAAAGAGAGTCCAGTGGAAAGAGCACCATGTTGTTGAAATTTCCATACTGTGGATAAACGGCATTATCATTTAAAAGTCTGAAAGGGCAACCATTTCCATTGGGGTCAAATCGACGGTATATCTTTCCAAAATTACTCTATCTATGAGAAATTGGAACTCTCAAATCAGGAGGAAGTGGATTTTGGATTCATACATCATAACTCAAATATATCAAAATCAGTAAGGAGGCATCAANCCATACTGTGAATAAACGGCATTATGATTTAAAGATCTGAAGGGGCAGCCATTTCCATTGGGGTCAAATCTACGGTATATCTTTCCAAAATTACTCTATCTATGAGAAATTGGAACTCTCAAATCAGGAGGAAGTGGATTTTGGATTCATACATCATAACTCAAATATATCAAAATCACTAAGGAGGCATCAAAAAACTCCACGATATACGAGGTCACTTTTGACAATGGAGGATTTAGGCCCCGTTTACACGATACCGTTTTCGTTTCATACCGGATTGTTTTTATATCGGATTGGCCTTCTGTTTACACGAGATTGTTTTCATTTCATATCGGATTGGCGTTCTTTTTGAGAACGCACGACAACGAGAACGTGAACGAGAACGCACCAATCCAAAATGATTCATACCGCTTTGCATTTTCAAATGAAAACGCTCTGAGGGTGGCATGAAACGAATCCGTTGTAGTGTAAACAGTCTTTACCAATTCTACAAGCCTCCCATTCATATGGCGCACTGCACAGTGGGTGTTAAAACAAAGGCGAATCCTCCGCAGCACAAGACAAAGCGTTTCCGTGTAAACAAAACCCCAATCCGATATGAAATGAAAACGGTATCGTGTAAACGGGGCCTTAACCTGACCCACAATCCTGCATACTATTTGATGATTTTTCGTTGATTTTTAGCTGCCTATTTTCCGAGCTGCAAGCAATTCTTTGATAGGCTATGAAACAGCCTAAATCAGTCGAAAAACATCGATCAAATTCGTGAAAATTGAACTTGAAAGGACTTTGTAGACTAAAGTCTGGAAAATTGAATGAAAAATCAAAAAATTTCTGAATGAGGCCGTAAATTCCAAAAGACAAAATCGATCGTCCACAAACGTTCTTTGTCTCTTTAGTTTATGGGAGTCCTTTAAATTTTGTGGTTTTACCTTGTGAGGAAGTTTGTGGCTGCTGATTCACTCTTCCCCACCCAGGCCACCAATAACGGTCAGGAACATACCACAATTTAACTCAGCTATCGCAGACCATGTAAACCACATATCTTAAGTAACTCAAGTTGAACTTCCGCTATCAGAATTCGTTAAACTCGCAAACATATTTTCGAGACACTCTGAAACAATTTCAAAACAAAATTTCAAGCTGTTGGAAAGACCAAGAATTGATTTTCATGCTAACGCCAAATCTTAAAGGGGCTCCGTCGTCAAAATGTAAACAAAACGATGATTTTTGGAGTTTTATGAAAGGTGATATCACACAGGATTTTCGTATTTTTTTCAAAATGAAAGTTGCTGTTTGGGCATTAATTCTTGTACTTCACTAAGGAACAAACCAAACATTCATATCTTCTACGATTGCTCGGATATAAGTGGATTTTTAACGGTCACTTTTTGGTGGCTTGGGTGAAGCCCCCAAACAAACTACAGAGAACAATGGATGAACAATGGATAATCCCCGACACGTGCGAGTTTACGGATTTGTTTACTGTTTAACGACGGAGCCCCTTTAATAAAGCAACATCAAATTGTCAGCTTTGTTGATAAGTTTGATGAAGCAACATTTCAGATCTCCTGAAAGAGCAAGATCTAAGTGAACACTATGAAACTCTTTTCTTTTTCAAACATTGGTTAGCAAGAAATTCNCACTTTTTGGTGGCTTGGGTGAAGCCCCCAAACAAACTACAGAGAACAATGGATGAACAATGGATAATCCCCGACACGTGCGAGTTTACGGATTTGTTTACTGTTTAACGACGGAGCCCCTTTAATAAAGCAACATCAAATTGTCAGCTTTGTTGATAAGTTTGATGAAGCAACATTTCAGATCTCCTGAAAGAGCAAGATCTAAGTGAACACTATGAAACTCTTTTCTTTTTCAAACATTGGTTAGCAAGAAATTCTGATATCGAGATTACTGATTTCCAAAAATCATTTTATACGTTCATTCATAGTTCCACATTCAAGTTGTGGAATAGCTAGTTGTTGTTGTATCTTTATTTTACATCGATTGAAAAAAATCATCTAGTCTACTATGTACATATGTAAATGGAAACTAATCAAAATCGATGGATACAGTAATTAAATTAAAATAAATACAATTTCTTTAAACGGTTTGTACATTATTTACAGTAAAACGACAGGCGTTGCATTTGCACGTGGGGCCATCCCATTGTGATATTAACCTTTTGAAAATATTAAGGCTTCCAGCCGATTTTAGCTCATTTGGTAAGCAATTCCAAATCTGCGGTCCTAAGAACTTGAGACTGCGCGCACCGAAAGTAACCTAGTTTGGTCTGTAATGAGCAAGGTTATTAGGATTTCGCGATGAATAATTAGAGGATCTAACTTGAAAAATATCTTTCATGAAGGATGGATTCAGACCATTTAGAGTCTTGAACATTTCAATGGAGATAGCTCTAAGTCGGTAAACATGCATGGTGCATCGTTGTGATTTCAGTAGAAGGTCATTATATGAACTGACATGATCATTATGAAGGAACCTAAGTGCACGTTCTTGTACCTTCTCAATCTTATGCATTGA
>REGL01000199.1:57896-71247 GCA_004194395.1 Aurelia aurita complex sp. Pacific | reverse complement strand
ACCCTCAAATTTAGCCTGGGAGCAAAAGGAGACCTTGGCCCAGGAGATACCCTGGTGAAATTAGGATAGGGATGCTCGGGTTCCATTCTTTGGTCTTTAATTTGCGCAAGGATTAATTTTTGAGTCAGTCATTTGCAGAGTTATTTTTTGAGCTGGTACCCAGGTAGCCTGATAACCCAGACCATTAAAGTACTTCTCTTGGGTCAATGGCCTCTCAAAAATATGGGAAAAGTACAAATTAAAGATAGAAAGCGTGATTTACAAACAAAATTAGAATCAAGCAACGTTAATGAAATAAAACACATCCACTTGATTGTATACGTTCTAGGTATGTAGGGTAAGAGAAATTATTTTTTGGGTCAATCGCAATCATATGATATAAAATAGTTTTTGGGTTGATTTTGTGTACCCCAGCTTGAGCATCGCATCCCTATCATCAAGGCTATCATGAACATACCAAAGTCCTCCCCTGAGAATTTAGGAGTGAAGTTTGGGTGAACAAGGACACTTACCTATAAGATTTTCTTGATGATTTTTTGCAACTTTGAAATTGAGAGGCTTTTCTCTCTCTCTCTCTCTCTCTCTCTCTCTCTCTCTCTCTCTCTCTCTCTCTCTCTCTCTCTCTCTCTCTCTCTCTTTCGTGCCCTCTTGCTCTAATGTGATCCTGTGATTCTACAGCTATTTCCACGCTACATACTGAGACAAGCAGGGCTTAAAATGGAGGTCAACATACGCCTCCCCAGTAAGATGCCTAGCCTGGCCTAGCACAGTGGAAAGTTGTGTCGCTGGACTTATCAAAAGTTGCAAGGCTTGCAGGAAGATAGGAGTCTGAAACATAACTGACACCGGGCGCCAAACTTGAAGGCTTCTGTATTCCTCGTTCCTGATCAAGTAGCTACAAAGAAGGAGAGGACTTGACAAGAAAATATTGTCAGAACCTAGAGATGCTAAGAACATACACTAGTGCACTACAGTGAGGAATGTTCGAATGTTCAGTAATTTCTGGTGTGAATTTCTTTCTTTATCTTTGAGCTGTGCAGGGTTCATGAACAACGAAATCTACGTTATGTCATATGTGCTGAAAAAGCTACAGGCAACTACAAAACATGGGAAGCTCAAAATTTCAAATACAAAACAATCCAAAAGGCTAGAAACTGATTGGTTGATGTCCTGGTCGCAGATAGTTTCACACTTAATAATTGAGTACATGGTGAAGCTCAAGGGTTAAGCAATTTCTTTCTTGCATGAAATAGAATATGGATGATAGAAAAGGGATTTTTCTGCAGCATGTTTCCTGGTGAAACCAGCTCAGCTGCAAATGAAACGAGGGGAAAATCTCATTTCCAGGTTATTGCAGTGCTTGCTTGACACCTTCTTAACTAATTTGTAAGAAACGAAAACAAACGCTAATCTTTCAAAAACCTATTCTAAGATATCATGTCAAGGCTTATGCAAGTTTCTCACAAAACATGTGCAAATGAAAATAATGAAAATTGCATTAGAACTAGCAGAACTGTATTCAGGATTCGAACTCCTTCCATTAGGAACTTGTGAATTTGTACATTGTCTTATTCTACAGTAAAACCCGAATGTAGAACCTTACATTTTTAAATCAGCCTGGTTAGGTTCTTATGCATATGATGAACTATTCTTGAAAACAGAATGCAAGGTTCTTAAATAGGTTCCTATCAAAAGAACTAATTACAGATCTTCGGGAATTTAGGCCAAATATAAGAAAACAAGGTGATTTGTGGTTTTCACGTACTCACTATATCATGACACAATTTCATAAAGAACAACCTTATCTACATAGCCATATCTCTATATCAAATCCATTCATACCAGGAATTTTCTAAATATTCTTTTATTTGCCTATATATTTTGCTAAATTTCTTGAAACATTTTATCACATAATACCAACCAGTAGTTTACATTTAACTTTTTTGAGATAAGAACCTTTCTTGAATTTCAGGATGAATATGTTCNGTTCATGAACAACGAAATCTACGTTATGTCATATGTGCTGAAAAAGCTACAGGCAACTACAAAACATGGGAAGCTCAAAATTTCAAATACAAAACAATCCAAAAGGCTAGAAACTGATTGGTTGATGTCCTGGTCGCAGATAGTTTCACACTTAATAATTGAGTACATGGTGAAGCTCAATGGTTAAGCAATTTCTTTCTTGCATGAAATAGAATATGGATGATAGAAAAGGGATTTTTCTGCAGCATGTTTCCTGGTGAAACCAGCTCAGCTGCAAATGAAACGAGGGGAAAATCTCATTTTCCAGATTATTGCAGTGCTTGCTTGACACCTTCTTAACTAATTTGTAAGAAACGAAAACAAACGCTAATCTTTCAAAAACCTATTCTAAGATATCATGTCAAGGCTTATGCAAGTTTCTCACAAAACATGTGCAAATGAAAATAATGAAAATTGCATTAGAACTAGCAGAACTGTATTCAGGATTCGAACTCCTTCCATTAGGAACTTGTGAATTTGTACATTGTCTTATTCTACAGTAAAACCCTAATGTAGAACCTTACATTTTTAAATCAGCCTGGTTAGGTTCTTATGCATATGATGAACTATTCTTGAAAACAGAATGCAAGGTTCTTAAATAGGTTCCTATCAAAAGAACTAATTACAGATCTTCGGGAATTTAGGCCAAATATAAGAAAACAAGGTGATTTGTGGTTTTCACGTACTCACTATATCATGACACAATTTCATAAAGAACAACCTTATCTACATAGCCATATCTCTATATCAAATCCATTCATACCAGGAATTTTCTAAATATTCTTTTATTTGCCTATATATTTTGCTAAATTTCTTGAAACATTTTATCACATAATACCAACCAGTAGTTTACATTTAACTTTTTTGAGATAAGAACCTTTCTTGAATTTCAGGATGAATATGTTCTTCTGTAATGGGATGATATTAGAACATTTTAGGCCTTAGGTTTTTATTAGTGGGTGGTTCTTACATGCGGGTTTTTACTGTATTTACCATGGGTACCAGAGCCAACAAAAATGAAAATTAATAAAAAGAATGAATAAAGAAAGTTTCCCTTCCCGAATTCTTGAGGCTCTGGCACCCACCCAGGTGGTAATTTCTACTATCTTTTTTATCTGTTGAGTTCCATCATTTCATTTCATTTGAATTATAAACTGTATTATTGAATTTTATCGTAGTATCCAGTATCACAATGAAGGAGCTTTCTTGAAGGGGCTCCGTCGTCAAAATGTAAACAAAACGATGATTTTTGCAGTTTTTTAAAAGGTGATATCACTCAGGATTTTCGTATTTTTTTCAAAATGAAAGTTGCTGTTTGGGCATTAATCATTGTACTTCACTAAGGAGCAAACCAAACTTTCATATCTCCTACGATTGCTCGGATATAAGTGGATTTTTAACGGTCGCTTTTTGGTGGCTTGGGTGAAGCCACCAAACAAACTGCAGGGAACAATGGATGAACAATAGATAATCGGCGACACGTGCAAGTTTACGGATTTGTTCACTGTTTGACGACGGAGCCCCTTTGCAGGCTGAGAATACTATAGCCTGTGCATCATAGTTAATACTCCATGATCCTTTCGCAGAGGAAAGGCTTCCCATGGTCTTTAACGTACAATCCGAGTGCATGGAGTACAATCCGAGTGCATGATCATAATAGTGCATGGATTGTTGAAGTTGGACGCAGGCTAGAACTACGAAACTATTTCTTCACACTTGAAATTGAAAGTGTTTGAAAGATAAAGAACATGACTTGAACACAGCGTTATGTTATTCAATCATTTACTTCAAATTTGTACCCACCACTGGTCAGAGCAAATGACCATGATGATCATATAGAGTATCTTGAAATTTGCTGGCTTTGCAGGGAATGTAAGCATATATAAGTGGCTCAAGCCACTTGGGGTTGAATTATAGCCTATCAGATATCAGTATTTCCTGTTGAAGTAGATCAGTTACCAAATATGGTTCGCCACTTGTCACGGCCAATTTTCTTTGCAGGGCTATTCTTATGCGAGGCTTATATATGTTTAGATTCCCTACTTGCAGCAAAGTATATATGTAAGTATGTACTATTTTGCCATTAAAAAATTAGAAGCTGAATGTAACATAAATCTAGAAAAAGGAATCTAAATTACAAATGTACATATAATGCGAATATAAAAAAGTAAAAATATAATTTGAAAACCCCCCTCAGTTTAAAATGGGGCAGGGACAGCAGTTGACATTGTTTCCATAATGGTTCCTCTAGAGGTGTCATTGACAGGAACATTTTTACGAATGAAAAGAAAAAACAACATTTGAGAGTAATGCTGCATTTTCAAAATTGTTAATAGACGGTTCTGCTGCAGCTTTTAGAATTCAATACACGTAATTTTTTTATAAGAAACTGCCCATAAGAAACTCAACTCTCAGATCGCCAGAAACTATTATTTTGATAAGGAATCCTTCACATAATTTTACTCTATTTTCACTTGTTTCCTGTATCATATTGCTCTGAAAGCATTTGAGTAATAATGTCTAAGCATTGGAAAGGCTTAAAAAACCTTGTTTTGAAATGTTCACTGAGGGCACATGTAGTGATCATGAAGATTGTTATGGTGATAATTTTAAGAAACTTTCAGTACTGAACCAAATTCTTAGTTTCTTATAAAAATACATGTGTAGGGGCTGTTTTCTTGATTTCTGAGGTCTCTAAAGAATTTGTCTTATTTTTATTGAGAAACTAACGCCTCAGCCCAGTACTGAACATTTCTCATACAATTTGATTTGAGTAGATCAATAGTTAGAGTTTCTTAAGAGTTTCACAAAATTGTCCATGTTTACATCTTGTGTTACGCAAGTACCATCTGAAGGATACGATGCTAGAAATAAGTGGAAATAAATATGATATTAGTGTCCTTTGCTAAAAGAAAGAGTTTCTCACATAACGTTGTTATCCAGTATTGATTGTTTTTTATTGTTTAGTGATCTGAGAATTGAGTTCTTAGGAAGATTTTCTTCTATAAGATACATGTCCGATAAAAATAAATGATAAAAATCCTCGATAAATTAGAACTGGAAGTTGCCCCTTGCTACTCTTGGTTACTTTCTTGAAGAAAATTGTGTAAAAGCTCTTCATCCATAGGCATGCAAGTAAGAATTCCCTGCATGGTGCAGTTGTTGCATCTTAGCAGCCTGCGTCATTAGTGACTGAACCACCCTCCAAGGAAATTCAACACTTCTTCTCTTGGTAAAACTTTCTGACGTCAAAAGGATCTAAATAAAATGTCATCATTCAAGTGATCAATAGGTTTCCCGACTTATGACATGGATCTGAAGTTTGCTATTACCACCTTAAGGAATATTTTGCTGAAACAGAGCTGTCGAAATTAGGGTAAGGTGGCATTGGTGAAGTTTATGACTCTAGCGTAAGTCCACATTGCTATTAATACTTCCATGTATTGAAATGTCATATTTATCACATGAAGGCGGAAAGGCAACAATTCTTTTGAGAAACCACAATTGGCCACAATTCAAGCAGTTGGTGATTGCAACATTTGATTAACTTTAGTTTCGAACGTTGGGGGTGGAGGATCTGTGTGTTGTTGTGTTGCCTGTTGCGATGAACAACTAATGTGATTTGCTTGCCGATGCTTGCTTCATAAAACTGAACACTACAACAGTGGAGCAAATGATCAATGATTTGATGCAACTGCGTCACAGACCATTGGAAAATATCGTTTTGGTCATTCAGTATGTTCAGATTCTTACCGACAAACGCACATCACAGAAGTTAAAGAGCCGTTATCACCCAGCAAACAAAAAGATAGAATATAAAGTGGTTTTTCCATATAAGAAATTGATTACAATTGATTTTCTGAGGACATCCAAATATTTCATTTATATTTCAAGTGTTCTTGGACTTATTCTGAAATTTGCAATTATCTGCCACAATATCGATTTTCAATCTAAATCTTATTGCCTTTTATTTTGTCTTCGTTTTGAATAGTTGGATTTTCTTTCAGTTTTACTTTACTTTAACCATCTTTTTCATTCTTTTTACATGAACGAAGAAAGGAGGAAGAATCAATACATTTCAATNCAGAGACAAAATTTGATTTTCAGACTGTCTGAAATTGCAGCTTACCTGCAAAGGACCCTGGATGACAGAGCTCGATGCTCCTGCAATTGCGGCACTGTGTCTTCCACAGAGGCTATAATTTTGGGATGGGGTGGGACCATTCCTGCACCCATTGAGTTATAATTGCTGTTGCTGTTGCGTTGCTGCATATTCTTGTTGTTATTCCAGATATTCTGCTTCTCCACAGCACCAAGCGCAGCGTCACCATGAGATGAGGAGTTCCGTAAGCAAACAAAAAGATAAATACAAAGTGGTTTTTCCATATAAGAAATTGATTACTTGATTTTCTAAGGACATCCAAATATTTCAATTATATTTCTTGGATTTATTTTGAAATTTGCAGTTATCTGCCACAATATCGATTTTCAATCTAAATCTTATTGCCTTTTATTTTGTCTTCGTTTTGAGCAATTGGATTTTCTTTCAGTTTTACTGTACTTTAACCATCTTTTCTTTCATTCTTTTTACACGAATGAAGAAATGAGAAAGAATCAATACATTTCAATTCAAAATGGAAATGGCAGCTGCTAGTATGAGGTATACTCACTCAAGAAAGCTGAAGAGTGAGAACCTTGTGAAAAGATTCTGGGTGTATAAACAACTCGAAAACGTCAGCCTATTTCAAATAGGGTCTGCAGGTGTAGGGGTAAAGTGGGTAGGCTGGGGAAAAATTGGTAGTGTTGATTGCTGAAAGCAGTAGACCCTGAACTGATAAATGAACATTCACGACACGTAATTTTTTAAAGAAACTGCTTATAAGAAACTCAACTCTTCCGAACACAAAAAAATTAAGGGAATCCAGTACCGGGAAAATTTTGATAAATGAAATCCTTGACATGTTTTTTACTTTATTTTTGCTTGTTTCCTATATCGTATTAGTCGGAAGGTACTTGGGTATGTAATGTCTAAACAGAGGATGGAAAGGCTTGAAAAACATCGTTTTGAAATGATCATGAGAGCAAAGGTAGTAAGAATGAAGATTATTATGGAACCTTTGAGAAACAAGAAACTCTGAATGCTCAATAACTGACAATTAAGAAACTTTCAGTACTGGCCCAAATCATAGTCATTCTTATCTTTTTTTATACATTCTGCTAAAAATTTACAATACATATTTACTTAATTACCATACTTGTAAGCTACTCTGCTCTACTCTACTACAAGGACAAGACCACGGGAGCAATAACTATGTCTACCCACAATGTCTACCAACATTCTTATCTTAGCTTCTTATAAAAAATACGTGCAGGCCAAGGAGGGTAGTTCGAGCGGTTGCAGCCAGAGGAAACCTGTGAGCAAAGATTCTAGCAAAATCTATCCAATTTTTTCCCCTAGGGTACCCACTTTACGCAAAACGTACCAATTTACACCCAGTCTGCCCATAGTCTTCTGCCAGTAGACCCTGTTTTGTGGAATTCTTGTACATGAGTACATTTCTTTGAAAAAGATTATAGTCTGTGAACGGCAGAAAAAAATTGAAAAGACAGGGGAGCTACTAAAAGGTTCCAAAACATTCTTGTTAACATCTTATTTTAACAATGAAATGAATAATAATTTGAATACGAAATTACCATATCACTAATGAAACAAAAGGTGTGAAATAAAAATGCTATCGATCGCCTCTGCCTGTAAATTTGTAAACAGAGGTCTGTTGTAAAGCAATTGAATAGCCTCCACCACCAGTATCGTTTATTCATGCGCTGCGCTTGTAGGCCTTGCGTAGGCCTAGCTGTATAAAATATGCACATTTTCGTTTCTTCTTCAAAGCAGCGTCAGCTTGTGCTGTTTGCATGCTCTTCGTAGCCATTCTTTGTTATCACAATTGATCCTATTATGCTCCTCGCAAAAACAATAGCTTCGTCTTGATTGTTTTAGGGTACCCACGTGGATCGCAGGTTCACGATTCCACATCGCGAGTCCCAACAAAAGCCGTCGGCGTGGCTGCCAACTGTTACTCGCCTGGGGAATCACCAATATGAATTCGGTCGCGCGTTGCAACATGCGACGTTGCATTGTGGCTGCTTGAGATGCTGCGTGGATTTTTTTAACACGTTGTACAAAAATATGCTTCCATTATCACTTTCTGAAATAGGCTGTTCTCGATTGCAGATTCAGCCCTACTCAATAATCTTTAATTTTGCACTATCAAACAAGGCCTTCCTACGCAAAATGACCCTAGTCCACGAGCGATTTGTTTATTTTCTTGCCTACAAGACCCTACAAGATCTGTGAAAGCGACAAAGAGTGTTTGGTAAACAGATCCTTTTTGAAGAAAATAGAAGCGCATTAATTCTCGATTTTGTTAATTTGGCCTCTCACAGCATCTGATGATTGGAGAAAGAAATATTTATGGGCCTGCATAAACGGGGGAAGCAGATATTTTCGCGTTTTTCGTACACAATGAGTGGAAGCGCTATGTTGTTGTGGAAACCCCACAATTTGAAAAGAAGGCAAAATCTCTCATAAGGAAGTCGAAGAAGTCGTAGGCTGTGTCGTGCAAACTGCAGAGTGCATGTAGGATTAAGGAGTTTAAAAGCTTGTAAAAGCCGACAAAGAAAATGTATGAAGATGCACTAAATGCCTGGAAAGCAGAAAGTTAAACAGTTCTGAATGAAAGAAGTTGTCGGCTTCCTTTCAGCTTTTCCTGTTCCCCTCTGTGGGAATTCGGAGGATAAGTCCGGCGGAAATCTCGTGAAATCGAGCAAAATTGATAGAATCCAGATCTCCACATATGCGGATCCCAAGTTTTCCTGCCTCTGTTGCGTTGGCAAACGAGATTGTGTGATATTCAATGAAGGCCTTTGTGATAAAGAGAACAGGCCTTGCCAAGCCATGTGTAAATCCTCCCCATTCATCGGCGAAAATTTGGCGCGAAGCCCAAATCATTTGTTCCATAAACAATGGCCTATCGTAAAACAGCAAAATAATTGCGAAGCCATACAAGAAAACTTATTTCAAAGCAGTTAAAAGGTCGATCCACATGAAAGTGTTCCCACCACTAACTTTGGAATAACTGAATAATGAGAAATTCGTTGCTCATTGCCGGTGGTTGAGTCAGCCAGGGCGGAAATGGTTTCACGATCTTGAAATGCCTTGTTAAACAATAGTGGTCAACTTTGCCGATGATGATTGGGTTGAATCACGAGGAGATTCCCCATTTGTTTAGCCCTAAAATCAACGAAGATTCCCCGAGTGAAGCCTCTGCGATGCAAACAGAATCCTTGGATATTTGAAGACAATAGATTTTGGCGATTCCCTTTCGGAACAATAGGTGACTCCCAAATTTGGCTCGTGATGTGTCAACGAAGCCTAGTTGTTTTATTGTCTTGCCGATTACACGGATGTCATATGTTGCAATGTGGGTGGATATTGTTTTGTGGCTATGACTATCTCCTTTGAGGGCGAGTTGTTCGTAGTTGCGCAACGCCAAACCAACTGGAAGACAGCGATCGCCGGCAAGGCATTTCCTTCAAACAGGCAGAGAATCATCCGGGGAAGGAAGGATTCGTTTACACAAGGATCCTACAGAAAGCAGCGACGTTTATCGATCCATAGTTAGGTTTTCTGTGCGTTTAGGCACTACCGATTTGAAGACCACCATCTACGACTGAGTCATCTATCGAGAGCTTGCGTGATAAAACATCCAACGATCACTCAATCGAAGTTTCAGAACTCTACAACTGACAGTCGATTAACATCTTGGAAGTTATCAAAGAAAGTTTAGAAGCAAAGAAATATGGGGAGCACATTTTATTGCAGTAATCGTTTTCATCCTTATGCGTCGGAGATCAAATCAAGGCTGCCCAGTATACAAACTAACACGGAACATCGAAAGACAGAAACACAACAAAGTCATAACCAAAATCAGAATAACGATAAAGTAAAGTCAAACACAGATTCTTCACAAGTATCAAAAATTGGAAAATATCTAATTTTTGCGAGAAATGTATGGAATTCTTCACTGCATCGTGCTGTGGACGTGGAAACCAGGAAAGAGTACGCATGTCGAATTATTGCGATGAACAAATACAGAGAATTTGTCGCGCCCTATTTCCAGATCGAAGAACATGATAATGTAAATAAAATCGTGGAAGTTGTTCTTGGAGATAGTCAGGCTTACGTTATTTTTGAGCCCTCGCACACTGACTTGCATTCATATGTTCGATCGAAACGAAGACTAAAGGAAGCAGAATGTTGCAAACTTTTTAAACAAATCGTCGAGACTGTTGCACATTGTCATGAAAATGGAGTGATACTGCGTGATTTGAAATTACGAAAATTCGTTTTCAAGAACAAAGAAAGGTAAGCTGGCCTTGTTTAGTTTTTTGATTGAATATTTTGCGTGGCGACGAGATGAGCTTACCCACAGGGCCTATTGTTTTGTTTGATTGCTAAGGTGTGTTTTGAATGGGATCTCATTCATCAACTTCGCCTTGCGCAATCACATCTGCTTGAATCATTAAAAATTTCTGCCATTCGAAACAAAACATTGTTTAGCTGGAGATCTTTGTGTTGTTTTGTTTTCCGCACTTTTTGTGCTTCTCCCCGTGCAATAAAGTCACAAGATATAAATGCGGTTATTTTCTTGCTCAAAACTTCTGTGGGGTCTGTTTTAAGAGGAACTCCCCTTTTCCTTCTCCAGCCAGAAGTCTGGTTCCAATTAAGTCGTGAGGAGTATGGGATCTCCATCACCTTCAGAAATATGACAAAAGAAATGTATCTCGGTGTGTCTTTGCTTTATAAATATACTAGTTGCCCCCTATTTTGTCATGCTACTTAGGGTGGATAGCAGGACCTCCGCGACTCTATCACGACTCTATCTATCACGACTCTGTTGCGACTCAGTTCTGAGTTGCTACCACTGAATGAAAAGAAATGTTAGGTTTCGCTGCCAACAGCTTTTCCTGTTTCTAACTGCTCTCCACTGCATGGTAGGTAATTAATGATCAGAAAGCTTCCTAAATCATGCTGGGGTAAAATTTGATAAATTTCTCAATAGATGTGGAACAGAGGAATCTCACAGTTCTTTCCGTGAAGGAGGCCCACAGAAAATTTCCTTCCAGTTAGAACGGAAGTTTCATGTCTCTTCCGAATCTCTGAGGTTTCCTTGGGAAGCAAGATTTTTGGCAGTAATGCACCCACTGGTAAAATTTTTCTCTATCAACTACATACGGAACTTCCGTGAAGAACATCGAAACGAATTTTTTTGATTAAATTTAATTGTTTGATTATGACAGCTTTTTGATTCATTTAACCTCAGTAAAATATGTATGAAACGTTTTGTAATCTTTAATGAATAGAAACGTTGGTTCACATAGATTTTATGAATGCTGGAACCAGTTTGATTTAGTTTTAGCGTCATTTCTTTTACAACCTTGGTGACGTGATCAAAACAATAGAAAATTAAATGCAGTTGCTTTAAAATTTCATGATTAGGAATTCATTCCAGAGATTCCTATCTGACCACAATTATAATTGAATTGGTAATCTATGCAGTCATTGGTCAACGAGGTGGTAGCATCCTGATGACCCCACAAACACACCCCCATGTGTCGCCCTGCGTCGTTATGTTTTTGCCTCACCAGGCAAGGTAGGAATATTCATTCACATTGTAGGCATATGTAGAAATATGTTCGGAATTTCAACCAGGAAGAAGCGAGGGGCGTCTTAAAACATCTGCTAACATGTCACAATAACATCGTATTCTGACCAAATTCTGACGCAGCTCAGAGGGTCTGAATATGTTGTCTACCTTCCCACTTGTTTTATGGGTTTTTTAACTTTTTCACATTGCTCCCACACACATGTAAATCTTCACGTGTTGATCATCTGCGTTCGAAGCGTTGTGTGGAGACATGTGCGCAGATCAAAATGAGCTGAGTCATTTCTCCTTGGAATACAACCAATATTTCCGATCAAAAATCTAAAATTCGATTTGATTGCATGCAACATGGGTGCCTTTTTAAACGTTGATGGGTTGATAAGGATTAAGACTGAAGTTTTCGTGAAATCTTGTGAAATATCATGTCCTTGCTTCATCCTCTTCTTTGTTGGTTCGAGCATGCTTTGTTTTTGCACTGCACGAATGTACTATCTGTATCAATGAAATAGGAAGAAAAATCACTGCTGTCTGGCCCTTTGAGCCTGGAAGGTCATTTTCCTGACAAATCCGTAACATCCAAGATTACATACTGCTGTTCTCTTGTACAAAGCGCAGTTGAATTTTGATACGTTTGCAAAACGATTGTTTCAACTATTGCAATCTGAACCTGCGGTTTGTTGACTGTTGTTGTGGATAAATGGATAAATCAGTGTTGTTGCTGCCCCCTCACTGGAGGCCCATCTTGTGCTCTGTTGATCGGATCTATCAACCTCCATCAACATCCGCCCGCGGCGCCCACTTTTTGTGGATATTTAAATATAGATTTCGCTTCCTACAGATGCCCCGGGGTTAAACACGAAATGCTAGCCTGCGTGCAGCCTCGACTATCCTCCTCCGGGAAAGTTTAGGATTGCTGAGGCTGCACACAGGCTACAAAATGCTTATGTTGCATCAATATTGTGTTACTCACGACCACACTTGATGCAATGCAATGCAATTTTGTTTTATTCGTAATTGCACCACAAAATATTGATGATGCAATGGTTGAGGAAGGGGGGCATATCGCTCCATAAAGATCTTATGCCCCTTTGATATTAAAATCCTTTTTGTTTATATCCAAGTATTTAAAATCTTAAAATAATCCTCCAAAAATGTTTATCTCATTGATAAAATGTTGTGCTGTTTCGAAGCAAGTGCCCTGCCTCCTGGGCAATGGAGATGCAATATGCAATATAACATTCCTGCAAGGTCCACCAAGCAATGCAGGGATACATTCTCAAAGATATATAATATAATCTTAATTTCGATATTATCTTTTAGTTTGCAAATGTCTTAATCAGGTCTTAATCTTCATTGTTTGATATCCTTGCTTTCTTCCTTTCAGAACACAACTGAAACTAGAGACACTAGATGATGCTTACATCTCAAGTAGCCATGAGGACATCCTTACTGACAAACACGGATGCCCTGCATATGTTAGTCCAGAAATATTAGAATCCACAAGTGGATACTCGGGGAGAGCAGCAGACATATGGAGTCTTGGTGTTATGTTGTACACAATGATGTTTGGAAGGTACCCTTTTCATGACAATGAACCATCA
>REGL01000199.1:14949-40791 GCA_004194395.1 Aurelia aurita complex sp. Pacific | reverse complement strand
TTTTCAGTCCAATCACCGACCGTAAAAGTTGTTGTTGTATATTCGTGCTAGCAAATTCCGGGCAACTGCACTACTGCCCAATTTTCTAGCAATTATTTGTTTTTGGCCTATTTCGCTAAATCATCCAAATTTGCGCTGAAAGATGTTTTGTCGCGTTTTTCATCAGTTTCGGAACCGCGCGGACAAACCCCTGTGATAGAAGATGTTTATCGTGGCTATATTATGTTAGTCATTCTGGACATTGTAACCTTGAGGGGTTTGTCCTTTTATTTCATTATAATCAAAGGAACCATTAATGAAATTTATGAAAATGAAAACTGGAAAAAAAAGATGTTTTAAAGTGCCAGATACTCAATGCGTGCCATCTATATTGTGTCTACATAGTACATGCATAAAAAATAGAAATTAAGAATTGGTATTTCTCGTACAGGGTGTCCCAAAAAAATTGTGCCCCGTTTGCCTAAAGATTGCAACAAAAGGGCAAGAGACTCTCGCCAAACTTTCATGTGATGCTGCTCTTCGGATGTTCAAATAAAGTTTGCTGCCATCCCCCTAAAAATCCGCTGAAAAATTATGGAGCTATGACCTTCAGAAGACCAAATTTGTCTGATGACTGAAACCAGCGGTCGGTCGGCCATTTTGTCTTACTATTTTGAAGTGATAAGTATCTTCATTTTATCATGTAACTACTATTCTACTAGAATAATATGATTTTCCTCACTCAAATATCGTTTTTTCCGTTACGATTTTTAGGCCCTCAGCTCATCTTATGAATAGCGAATACAATGAAATTCTGACCCCCGGTTGAATACTGTAAGGTTGGAAGGCGGAAAGTTGTTCTAAGGGCTGGTCTATTCAAAAGTTGAGCTGAGAGTCAAAGGCTTGAAGGAGAAGCACGCAATACCTGGGTGAATAAAATCATATCAGTTCATGGTAATTTCATAGCAAAATCTAAAAACAGTGTCCAGATAGCCCATGTCTTTAAAGGCTATCTCCGCCTGCAATACTGCTAATTAAGATGCTGCTTGAATCACGCGTTAAAAAATACACATTTAAGAGGTCGTCGTGACATGAAATTGAGTCAATACGAAAACCAAAATTCTAATCAATATTTCAATCTGTTATCTACATTTATACAACGCAACATTTAGTAAAAAAACTCAAGAGAATGAGTAATAAACATTGCAAAATATGATAATTAAGATAATTCGTGATTTAAAAAAGACCTCAACGATTGCTCTGATTGCTACAGTTATCGGCCTAACGCGTATTTTTTCATAAGAAACCATGGGTAGTTAGACACTGCTGGTGTGCTTCTATGGAGGAGCGCTGGATAATATGTATCTGCGGGGGAAATTTTCTATAGTACTGTGGAGGAGATATTATGTATCTGCGGGGGAAATTTTTTATAGCACTGCGGAGGAGATTAATAGTTTAATATTTTCGTTCTTTCGATATCTCCTCCGCAGTACTACAAAAAATTTCCACTGCAGATACATATTATCCAGCACTCCTCCATAGAAGCACACCAGCAGTGTCTAACAACCCATGAAGAAACTGCTTAACTGTCAGATCGCCATAAAATTGAGAAGCTCCAGTATTAGGAAATATAACCTGAGCAACGATCTATTTTGATAAAAGAAACTATTAGCATACTTTACGTTAGTTTCACTTGTTTCCTGTATTATATTACTCGGATGGTACCTGAGTAATGCCTAAACACGGGAAAGACTTCAAAAATGAAGATTGTTATGGAACCGTTAAGCCACTCTGTATGTGCTTGTTGCTTTTGTGCAGAAGAACAGAAGGTGTACTTCAGCACTCAAAATTGGATAATCATGATAAAATTTCAGTACTGACCCAAATTCTTAGTTTCTTGGAAAAAATACGTGTATACACGGAAATAGGTTGGTGGGTGTGCGGGAGGATGGGTCGTTATCTCATCTAAGAACGACCTTCATCGCTTGATTTTGTAGATAAAAGGGTAGATAAGAATTGTGGGTGTGTGGGTCAATAGGAATTAGTTTGAACGAATGTTTGTAATGAAAACAATCTACTATCGTTGTCATTGCCAATAAACGCCCCGTCTCAAAGAAAGCTATCTAATGTGACATCGAACACGTCGATAAACGCCTCCTTCTCGTAAATGCCTCATTCTGATAAACGCCGCAACGCTAATTTCTCTGGACAAGTGTCCGTGCAAAGGGTTGATGATCTAGCGGGAAGATCAACGCATTGATTTATCGATTGACTGTTTTATCAATTTGATTGATTCATTGATTAATTGATTGATTGATTGATAAATTGATCGAAGAAGTGATTGCACCACTGAAGCGTGAAGCACCGAGTCTCCAAAAAGGTATCGCAACATTCGGTCAATGAAACGGTGACGACGGAAGCCACAATCTGCGAGCCTGTTCTGCCCTGTCCAAGATTCTTTACGCAGGCTACTATCTGCCTGGCGAGTAAAACAAACAAACAAACAAACAAACAAACAAACAAACAAACAAACAAACCCTGTTTGAAAGGATCGGACATCAACGCAAATGGTATTGTCAAATGCCTTAAATCATAGCGGACACGTTGTAATGGATTAAAAAATTTACTGGCTTGAATCAGCCACTCTCTTTTGAAAATATTTTGGATTTTTGGAAAAGCCCCCTTCAAGAAATCTTTAGGACGCCTGAAAATGATGATCAAATTTTAGGCAATTTTGTAAGGTTTCTTGAAGAGATTTCTCAAGAAAATCCCTCGTAATTTCAGTCAGGTTAAACCTAACATCTAATCGAATATGTTAGCTATCAAACAAGATATTTGCCAATATTGCTGCAGTGATAAAGGAGTCCTCTCTGCGCTTCTGTCTGCGCAAATTCATTCCCATACAAAAATCTTCAATTTTGAAAAAAATTGAACCTTTAGGCCATATAACTATGTGAATTCTTGGTCTAAAGTTAAGAACAAGTGCAAATGTTTACGCTATATAGTGAAGATCTGAAAAATTATTTTAAAACTTTGCTTCTACGATAAATTAAATAATGGTAAATAATATCAATTTCTATCTACCAAATCTATATATCAATTTCAAATTTTCATAATCAAAAACCTAATTTTGCAATGACAAGCGCTTCAGTGAAAGTTTCTATTTGAAGCAAATTTCTTAAGCAAATCTTATCGCTTCTTGGCACAAAAGCTACAAAAAGATTTCGNATTGAACCTTTAGGCCATATAACTATGTGAATTCTTGGTCTAAAGTTAAGAACAAGTGCAAATGTTTACGCTATATAGTGAAGATCTGAAAAATTATTTTAAAACTTTGCTTCTACGATAAATTAAATAATGGTAAATAATATCAATTTCTATCTACCAAATCTATATATCAATTTCAAATTTTCATAATCAAAAACCTAATTTTGCAATGACAAGCGCTTCAGTGAAAGTTTCTATTTGAAGCAAATTTCTTAAGCAAATCTTATCGCTGCTTGGCAAAAAAGCTACAAAAAGATTTCGATTTAAGACAAGAAATTCTGAACTCTTGATTGTAAAGAGAGATTTTAAAATTTGCAATAACTACTTCAACGTGAAAATCTTATATATTACATAGCAATAGCACTTCGTTGCTTTTAGTTGACTTGCAAGAATAGAGAGCGATTTGTGATAAAAAGAAAGCAACTTCTATCGCCGAAAATTTTCAAATTTAACGCTTTCAAATTTAGAAATTCAGCGCTTTAGAATATATGTATATAGATTTCAGCGCTCTGAAAGTGCATTGTTATGATCATTATTGTTATTATTTTCAACCCTACTTTGGTCGAGGGGGGGGGGCAAATTTTTCTTCTGATGACTCTGGAAGGAGAAAGATTATGGCAATGACAGGTTCTCCATGAAGCTTAGCAGCTACCTATCGTGCAAATAGTTTCATTGAAGTATTTTGACAAATGAAGGGGAGGGAGACAATTTTCGGGATTGACCACCCTGACAAAATGGCAAATTCTTCAATTTTGTTGTTGTTTTAGTTTAGCAATAAAATTGAAATAAAAAGACCACCTTTCTTACCAATTCTAAGCCTATGTTCACAGAGGCAGAGGTCAAAACTCGGCAAATTTTAAAGAGCTGTGCAGTGCAGCAGATGAAGAGATTATTTTATCGGCAAATTTAAGAAGTAGATGCATGAATTTAGATATCTACCGCAGAGCTTTTCCATTTCTGGCATATAGCCTTGACAAAGGGTTTGGATTTAGTAGAAAAATGCTGCTCGAGTTCTAAAGCATAAATCAAAGAGGGCTGCGGGAGACGTCTAGATTCATGCATCCACACTCGATAAAAAACACTCTGATATTATCGAGTCTACAAATAAATTTGATTGCAACACGGTTCTTTGATGTACCGACGTTTGGGTGTGTGTTGTAGAGCTTGGTGTGATAAGCAGAGGTTATGTTCACACTGCTCCGTATTCGTTTTGATCTGTTTTCATATTGATTCGTTTTTCCTGTTCACATTGCTCTGGGTTAATATGAAAACGCAACGATGAAGCGTTCACATTGCTCCGCTCCGGATAAAAAAGAAAACGCTATGAAAGCGAGACCACCGCCTCTCTATGAAATTGGGAGTTTTTGCGCCAAAGCATTACACTTCAAGCATCACACTAACTTCAAATGAGTCAGCAATGTTGAGAGAAGTTGTTCAAATTGGCACGTACTAAGAATATTGTTGAATTGTTGTTGTTGTTGGCATTTTCAAAAGTATTCGTTTTTGCGTTTTTGGTGTTCACATTGCGTTTTTGCGTTTTTAAAAGCCTCCATTTTCAAAAGTCTCAATTTTCAGGTTGGAGCATTGTGAACGCAACGTGAAAACGGATACCTTTTTATCCGTTTTCACTTGAACACGGAGCAGTGTGAACAGGGCCTAAAAGGTTGGAAAAAACTGCAGTATTATGCGATGAACGAAATCCAGTGTGGAAGGGCAGGAGCTGCGAATTGGGACTGACTTACGATGGAAAAGGATACGAGAGTGAGCTACGAGTCAAGAAACATGACGGAGTTTGTTTGCTCTTACCCTGGGTACCAGAGCCTTATTAAAAAGTTGAAATAAGGTTCTGGTACCCAGGGTAGTTTGCTCTGTATGAAATTTACGAAATGTGATTTACTATCGAAGTTTGGCTAATCGATGATGCAGGTTGCTCCCAAAAAATTGTGCCCCGTTTGAGTGGCTGCTGTGGAAGAACTGCAACTTCAGTTGTCTCGGTTTTTACATAGTTGTATTGGTCAGACTTCAACGGAAAGTTTGAGGCCCCGTTTGAGTCAATCTGACAAGTGATTGCTGATTTATGGCAGAGGAAAGACAAAATAAGTGGTTGTTTCAAAAACAGCCATTTCAAAATCTACTAAATGTTTGAAAGAAAGGATTCTAGCGTCATATTGAGACCATTTGCAAAAGAGTTGAAAGTGTTGTCTTACAGACAAACAACATTATTAACCCTTTTACAAATGTAGAGAAAGTCTTAATAATACAGTAAATTCCCGCATATAAGAACCTACAAAAATAAGAACATAGATGCTGTTTTTCCTAAATTATGCACCTTGTAATTAAGAACCTGTTTCAGTTTGATGAAAAATATGTTTTCTTTCACCAGCGTTTATCGCTAGCGACCGTATTTGATCCCGTGTGTTGTACGCTAAGTACACTTTGGTANATATATCTATGTGAATTCTTGGTCTAAAGTTAAGAACAAGTGCAAATGTTTACGCTATATAGTGAAGATCTGAAAAAATTCTTTTAAAACTTTGCTTCTGCGATAAATTAAATAATGGTAAATAATATCAATGTCTATCTACCAATCTATATATCAATTTCAAATTTTCATAATCAAAAACCTAATTTTGCAATGACAAGCGCTTCAGTGAAAGTGTCTATTTGAAGCAAATTTCTTAAGCAAATCTTATCGCTGCTTGCCAAAAAAGCTACAAAAAGATTTCGATTTAAGACAAGAAATTCTGAGCTCTTGAATGTAAAGTGAGATTTAAAAATTTGCAATAACTACTTCAACGTGAAAATCTTATATATTACATAGCAATAGCACTTCGTTGCTTTTAGCTGACTTCCAAGAATAGAGAGCGATTTGTGATAAAAAGAAAGCAACTTCTATCGCCGAAAATTTTCAAATTTAGCACTTTCAAATTCAGAAATTCAGCGCTTTAGAATATATGTATATAGATTTCAGCGCTCTAAAAGTGCATTGTTATGATCATTATTGTTATTATTTTCAACCCTACTTTGGTCGGGGGGGGGGGCAAATTTGTCTTCTGATCACTCTGCAAGGAGAAAGATTATGGCAATGACACGTTCTGAATGAATCTTGGCAGCTACCTATCGTGCAAATAGTTTCATTGAAGTATTTTGACAAATGAAGGGGAGGGAGACAATTTTTCGGGATTGACCACCATGACAAAATGGCAAATTCTTGAATTTTGTTCTTGCTGTAGTTTTAAAACTGATATAAAAAAGACCACCTTTCTTACCAATTTTGAGCCTATGTTCACAGAGGCAGAGGTCAAAACTCGGCAAATTTTGAAGAGCTGTGCAGTGCAGCAGATGAAGAGATTATTTTATCGGCAAATTTAAGAAGTAGATGCATGAATTTAGATATCTACCGCAGAGCTTTTCCATTTCTGGCATATAACCTTGACAAAGGGTTTGGATTTAGTACAAAAATGTTGCTTGAGTTCAAAAGTATAAATAGAAGAGGACTGCGGGAGACGTGTAGATTCATGCATCCACACTCGATAAAAAACATTCTGATGTTATCAAGTCTACAAATAAATTTGATTGCGACACGGTTCTTTGATGTACCGACGTTTGGGTGTGTGTTGTAGGGCTTGGTGTGATAAGCAGAGGCTATGTTCACACTGCTCCGTATTCGTTTTGATCCGTTTTCATATTGATTCGTTTTACCTGTTCACATTTCTCTTCTGGGTTAATATGCAAACGCAACGAAAACAATGAAGCTTTCACATTGCTCCGCTCCGGATAAGAAAGAAAACGCTATGAAAGCGAGACCACCGCCTCTCTTTGAAATTGGGAGTTTGTGCGCCAAAGCATTACAAAGCATTTCCAATCATTACACAAAATTTGAGTGAATCAGCCATGTTGAGAGAAGTTGTTCAAATTGACACGCGCTAAGCATATTGTTGAATTGTTGTTGTTGTTAGCGTTTTCAAAAATATCCGTTTTTGCGTTTTTGGTGTTCACATTGCGTTTTTGCGTTTTTAAAAGTTTCCGTTTTCAAAAGTCTCCATTTTCAGGTTGGAGCATTGTGAACACAAGGTGAAAACGGATACTTTTTTATCGGTTTTCACATGAATACGGAGCAGTGTGAACAGGGCCTAAAAGGTTGGAAAAAACTGTAGTATTATGCGATGAACGAAATCCAGTGTGGAAGGGCAGGAGCTGCGAATTGGGACTGACTTACGACGGAAAAAGATGCGAGAGTGAGCTACGAGTCAAAGCAGAGTTTGTTTGCTTCTGTATGAAATTTACCAAATATGATTTACTATCGAAGTTTGGCTAATCGATGATGCAGGTTGCCCCCAAAAAATTGTGCCCTGTTTGAGTGGCTGCTGTGGAAGAACTGCAACTTCAGTTGTCTCGGTTTTTACATAGTTGTATTGGTCAGACTTCAACGGAGAGTTTGAGACTCCGTTTGAGTCAATCTGGCAAGTGATTGCTGATTTGTGGCAGAGGAAAGGCCAAAATAAGTGGTTGCTTCAAAAATAGTAATTTCAAAATAAAGTACTGTTTGAAAGAAAGGATTCTAGCGTCATATTGAGACCATTTGCAAAAGAGTGGAAATTGTTGTCTTGCAGATATAAACAACATTATTAACCCTTTACAAATGTAGAGAAATTCTAAATACTACAGTAAATCCCCGCATATAAGAACCTACAAGAATAAGAACATAGATGCTGTTTTTCCTAAATTATGCACCTTGTAATTAAGAACCTGTTTCAGTTTGATGAAAAATATGTTTTCTTTCACCAGCGTTTATCGCTAGCGACCGTATTTGATCCCGTGTGTTGTACGCTAAGTACACTTTGGTAATTTCATACCTTCATTTTAAAACCATTGTTCTAAACACACTTACACGTTTCATGTTTTGTTCTCAAAATTTTCACCGCCCATCGGCGGCCTCTTCAGTGAGAATGTTCAAATCTATAATATATGTTCTTATAGTTCGAAAAATATGTTCTTATTGCAAAAATAGAACAGTTGATATTTTTACTTTCCTCATTAAGTTCATTCTTGTCCCAGTTGGCTGTTAAAGTTTGAATCTCCCCCCTGCTGTTTGTAAGCTTAGAATTAGCTATCAGGTCCATAATAACATTGCCAAAACAAGTAACAAGATTGAAGATCTTTGGTAAAAATGCCGAAATGGCCTACACATGGCACCCTTCGTATAAGAACCTTGAAATTAGTCTTAGTACCTTTGAAATAAGAACCTATTTCAGCCTGGCTCTCAAAAAGTAGGTTCTCATATGCGGGGATTTACTGTAAGCTAGAACCCTTCCTTTTAAAATAAACATAATTTGGACACTGCTGAAGAACAACAGAAGTGCTGTATTTGAAGTAAGCACTTGTTTTGGACTTCCCCTCCCATAAATCAGCAACCACTTGTCAAATTGACTCAAACAAGGTCTCAGCTCTAATTTCAAGCCTGACCTATGCAACTATGCAGGAAAAGCACAAAATGCTACTGCTATGAGCTCTTGTTCCCTTTGGTTGTGTGTACCAGCATAGGTTCCAAATCTTTATCTTGGCGTAAAAAGGTGGGTGTAAAATTCAATGACCTATTTCTTCTGATTGAATGGCTTGAAAGAAACTTTAGATACTTATCTATAATTCTACCGTTGGACTTTTCAGAAATTTTTGAATATTTTTGGAAATTACAGCGTATCTTACATTTCAACTCATCTGAGGACGTGACGTCATCAAATTTCTAAATCATAAACTAGATGAGTGACAGACTTGTGCTTGATACCATATTGTAGGCATCCATAAAATATGGTTTTCTTCGAAACTATTTCATGTTACATCAAACAGTTTAGACATTACGATGGTTTTAAGTTTTTTTGAAAATTTTTCTTGAATTCTTGAAAAAGAAGAAAAACACTCAAATTCTGAAAATATTGAAGATTTCAGACAACTCCAACGGTAGAATTATAGAGAATTAGCTAAAGTGCCTTTGAAGTCATTCAGTTCAAAGAAACAGGTCACTGAATTTTACACCAACCTTTTTAAAGATTTGGAACCTATGCTATTGACTCAAACAAGGTCTGAGCTCTAATTTAAAGCCTGACCTATGCAATTATGCAGGAAAAGCACAAATGCTACTGCTACGAGCTCTTGTTCCCTTTGGTTGTGCGTACCTGGAAAGTCTGCGAGGAGCACATATTTTCAGTAACGCTTAAGGCACTGATCAGTTAATCCAGGATTATCCAGGAATGTTAGGCCACACCAAGGGCGCCTACCTCGTACTGTACGCGTGACCTACTGCTCACAGAGTAATTGGTGTCCTGCGACCCAGTCCTGTTTATCTGTGAGGGATTTTCAAATTCTAACGTCTGTTAGTATTGAACAATCAAAGATCACGCTGTCTGATTCCCTGTGGCCAGCTCGTATAACAGTTGATCTCGTATTACATAAACACCGGAATTTGAAACCACAAAGTTATTCATACGTCATCTCGACCTTGAGAAGACTGACTCTGTGCTGTGTACTGCTGGATCACGGTACGGTTCTGGGACACCATCTGTCCTGGGTCACAGGACACCAATTACTCTACAGTACTGGGAATAAACACACTTCCTACAAGGTAGGCGCCCTTGGCCACATGTGAACATTTAGGCCCAAAACATGAATACAAACCTCTTTTTCAGTATGATTCAGTTCAATAATTTACTTTCACTGTCAGTGGCGTCTGAATCTTGTGGTGTTGAATCCCTGTTGTCAATAATCGTCACTTTAAAACGAGATTTCTTCCGTCCGGATTTTAATCGTGAACTTAATGGACTGTGCTGAGGCGGTTTCTGGTCCAGTGTTTCTCTTGACCGCCTTGCATCCGGAGTCAAATGAGTGTTTGTAAACGAGGCTGCTCTGTTTGATCTTACTTTGTTACTGTCATGTAGCATCTTGATAACGAGGTCAAGCTTTTTATCGATACTTTCGACCTGAAATAAGACAGTTATCAGTATCTTACTAAAAATCGAGAACCTCTGTCAGAAGGAAAAGAATTTAAAATTTGTTTCTTTATGAAGATTTTAAATAAGAGCCTTGTCAAACAAGCTATTTGAATTTTAAAAGTATCCTTTTAAGTATTCAAAATACTAAGGACGGAAAAATGTGCATCGAGAGAAACATAACGACAGTTGATGTCCCCAATGTTGGGGTAGTTTTTGACTAGAAAATTCAGGGAATACTTTTATTGGAAATTTTCTGGGATCGGGGTGTAATTTTTACTAAAAATTCCGGTCATGCTCTGTTTTGTGGCAAAACAAAAATTATTTGGTAGTTTTGCAGTGAAATGAAGTGTTCGGAAAGCTTACCTGCATTCTGGGATAGGGTATCAAAATATCGGTCAGATATCAGATATATTCTGGGGTTAACTCCTGAAAAAAATTCCTCCGGCGCACTCCCCCATATGATCCAATGGTGGAGTGCCTCCGTGTGATGTACAATAGTCGATGTAAAATGTGTACTTTCTTTTGCAAACTTTCGTTGAGCAATTTCAGCAAAAAGAAGACTTCCCCCTCTTGTTTTCGACGATAAATTGAGACTTAAATATTGCCAATCATCAAAATGCACAGCCTGCGTGCAGATTTTATTTTCCACTACGAAGGAGAGCCAAAGGTCCGCACGCATGCTACAAAATGCATGGCAAAGTGGTAAAGCTTATACTACCTCGTGAGTCAACAAAAGTTAACACGTTTGGTAAGCTGTCGAATAAAAAATATGTGGCTGTCATTCAAATACTGAAAGGTTAATCTATCAGTCAAAGACTAATTTAGATGTGAAGATTTTGTTTGATAAATCACTCATTATTTAGACTCAGAAATTAGCAAAATGCTGATAAGGGTTTTGAACGGAAACTATATATTCCATGTTTTGATCTGGTCCATGATTTACTTGCTATTGAAATTGCAATTCAATACAATTGTCAGTTAAATTTCAATGGCAAGTAAATCATGGAGCAGAATCAAAGCATGGAATTCTCGTTCCCATACAAACGCCTTATCAGCATTTTACTAATTTCTGGGTCTAATACATGAGTTATTTCACCAAACAAAATCTTTAAATTTTTTCATTTCATTTCAAATATTTAAGGAGAGTAGCCCTTCAGCAATGCTGATTTTCAAGGGGCCCTCAATCACAGTTGGCCTTGGATTGATAGATTAACATTTCAGTTTTGAATATCGGCCACGTACGCTTTATTCCACAGCCCACCAAACGCCTTAACTTTTTTATTCATCCAGTATATGGAAACTAATATGAGTTGGATGTCATTTTCGAACGGCCCTTGAGGTCTCAGGTCTAGGCCAGGTACATGCGCGCACACTTATGTACACAACTAAACATACACAATTATCATTGGGCACAACCAAATGAGAAAGTAGAAATAAATGGCTCATCTTATGGATGGAGGGTAAAATCCACCACACTTACCTTCTTTTCTAAGGTGTTTAATCGCCCAAGCACATTCATCTTTGAAGCATCTGGTTCTCTGTCACCTAGAAGGAAAAGAGAGTGTCATTCTTTCTAGCAGCTCTCTTCGTTGTACAAGTACTCATTAGGCCTGGCTCCAAAGGAGCGATATTTGCGATAGTGATAACAAAAATTTCCCGACAAAAATTATGTTACACCGGGTGAGTAAAAAAATCCCTGTTTGAAAGGCCACAGCTCCCTGGATATCAATATAAATCGTGGACATGTTCAAATTGTCATTCCTGGGAGCAAAACAACATAGCATAACACACAGCATAACACTGTTTCTTTGACTCAACCGGTATAAGGAAAGGTTGTTCATCCGAAAGGCAGTGACACGCCCAACAAGGACAGATAATGTTAGAATAGGATCCACTACTTTTTATTGACACCCAAGTACAAAAGGATTTGTGATTTGATTGCAGACATAGAGAATTCCATGCCCGGTTGGTCAAGTCATAAAGAAAAACAAAGCAATCCACTATAGTTGCCCTAAAACCCAGGTGGCTAGCTCGCTCGTTGTGCATTCCAGAAATGGTTTTTAAAAGCAAACATGAGCATATACCGAAAGAAGAAGGATGTATCTAGATATCTTTTCAATTCTTACTTTGTAAATATAACCGACACGCTACCTATCACTGCACCGCCAGAGTCTGACGTTGAAGTCACTTCGACAACTGATCATGTGCTGCATTCGATCCAAAAATATAGGAACCATCCAAGTATTATCAGAATCAAGGAGGCTGTTGGTATTGTTGACGAATTTGAATTTAATTTTGTTGCACCCATTGATGTCTGGAAGGAAATCAACCAGCTTAATAGTTCAAAAAAATCTAGTGGGGAGATTCCTACGGACATTCTAAAATTACTCTCAGGTTTGTGTATTGATCAGATCACATTGTATATTAATAAGATGTTCGGAAATAGCGAATTTCCAGACCAACTAAAACTGGCTGATGTATCACCTATCTTTAAAGCTGATGATTCTACATTAAAATTTAATTTTAGGCCTATAAGTGTCCTTCCAGCCCTATCTAAAGTCTTTGAGCGCATCATGGCCAAGCAAATGACACCGTTTGCAAATACCAGACTTTCTAGTTTACTGTGTGGCTTCCGTAACGGTTACAGTACACAACACGCGCTGTTCCGTCTTATTGAAGCTTGTCGCAGTACACTGGATAAAAAGGGCTATGTGGGAATGGTACTGATGGATTTGTCAAAAGCTTACGACTGCCTTCCACATGATCTCTTAATAGCTAAGCTGGCTGCCTATGGTTTTGGTCTAAAAAGCCTGAAACTCTTTTCAAGTTACCTCTCAAACAGGAAGCAACGAGTCAAATGTGGCAACTCATTTAGCGAATGGCAAAACATAGAATCAGGTGTCCCCCAAGGTTCAGTGTTAGGTCCATTTCTGTTTAACTTCTTCATGAACGATTTCACATATGCCATTACTAAGTCAGAGTTCTGTAATTTTGCAGATGACAATACAATATATGCATGCAGTCAAAACCTAGAACATGTTATATCCTGTCTTAAGAATGATACCCATAATGCGCTGTGTTGGTTTCGGGACAATGGAATGGTTGCAAATCCTTCCAAATTTCAAGTCATGTTTCTTGGGCTGAAACCAGGCCAGGAATACATGTTTGAAATTGATAAGAAACCGATTCCTGCAACTAGCACAGTGAAACTCTTAGGTATTACTATTGACCCCCGGCTAAAATTTTCCGAACATGTAAAAACACTTTGCACAAAAGCCAACAACAAGACCAGTGCGTTTTCACGAGTAGCAGAATATTTAGATCAGGACAAGAGGCGTATTCTTTATAATACATTTATCATGTCAAATTTTAATTATTGTCCTTTAATCTGGATGTTCTGTGGGAAAGATGCCAATGCAGCAATAAACAGAGTCCATAAAAGGGCACTGAGAATAATGTGGGAGGATTTCGCAGCCCCCTTTGCTGAACTCTTAGCTAGGGGTAGCGAATGTGCTATTCACACTCGAAATTTGCAAAAATTAATGCTGGAAATATATAAATGCCTCAATTCGGAAAATCCATCTTTTATGTGGAATATCTTCCAGGCAAAAGATGTAGCCTATAACCTAAGGACTAAAAATCTTCTACGGTTACCAAGCACCAACACCTTGTCATATGGAAATGATTCATTATCTTTCAGGGGGGCCATCCTTTGGAACACTTTGTCTGACTCAATAAAAAGCCTGGCAACCAGTGCTAGCTTTAAGAGATCAATTAAAGAGTGGAAGGGTGACAGTTGCTCATGCAAAATATGTAGATAAAGAATCCGTGGGAATTTCACCAGAAATATTTCTGTATTATAATCATGTATTTATCTATTCATTGTAATTAGTATTCCTTTTTGTGTAAATAGTTGGTCTTAATTAGTTCAATTTTGAACTATCAGTTTTTTTAACCAACTGTAAATAATGTTATAATAATAATAATAATAATCTGCCTGGGGCATTTTACTTGTTTGGTTCAGAAGCTGATTGGTGGGCGATTCAATTCTCGTATTTTTGGGTGAAATTAAAACACTCACCGCTCAGCTTATGAATCAAACAAATAAAACGCCCAAGGCGAATGTTTAAATGTATCCTTTTTCTTCGACATGTGCTCATGTTTGCGCTTAAAAACCATTTCTGGAATGCACAACGAGCCAACTAGCTACCTGAGTCTCAGGGCAAATTTTTCGGCTTGCTTTATTTTTGTTTATGACTTGACCAACCGGGCATGGAATTCCCTTTGTATGCAATCACAGATCGCTTTGTATGTAGGTGTCAATAAAAAGTAGCGGCTCCTATTGTAACATTACCTGTCCTTGCTACCACGCTCAAGTACAAAACTCGGTCGCAACCCATCCCCTTCCTGGTACGAACTGATGCAAAACAGAAGAAGACGATCATTCGACTCGACCACGCTACAGAAATATCAATCGAAGTCACCGTAGCATTTTCTCACGAGAAAGAACAAAGGGTCACATTGCGCATGAAACGACGCTTTGGGTGTGGTATAAATCCGGCCAGAAAATCAAATAATAAACTGCAATTCATTAAAAATTCATAAGTGATCTTCAATTTTTCGAACTAAATGACTGTTTGTGCCTATTAATTTTCAATAATATAATATTTGAGGTGTTACACCCATAATAATCTCGAGCGTTTCGTTATTGCATTGGATCAAATTTGATTCATGGTACTTCGTGCCCTCGCCAACATAAGCCGCTTAGATTACATATCGTTATCTAATAACTTTAAATATTTAAGGTTATTGTTAGGAAACAAAATATCATCAGAAACGAAGGCAAAGAACTGCTTCTTGTTTACGGGTTGTGAAAGCGTAACTTTAGTTTGATAGAATCATCGAAAGAAGTCATGCTAAACGAAAATATTTCCACGAAAATTAGGCCTAAAGTTAAATTCGTCCATAATGGCCATTGTTTGCAAAATAAATGAAAAATATCATTAGCATGCAAATCAAAGAACTGCTTGTGGCTTATTGCACACTTTGGTAATTTCATTTCATTTGAAAATGTTTCCATGGCCTTAAAAATTCACTTTATCCAAAATATCCCTCACATTGAAAAATAATTGAAAAATATCATCAGAATGGAGAGAAAAAGAAGTATTTACTGTTTACTGGTCGTGAAGGCGTACTTTAGTTTACAACATATGCCAAATGTTTTTGTGACAACTAGGTTTTGAATTTCTTACAAAAAACACAATGATTTCTTTGCAAAGAAAAACGTAGAATAAAATTGAGCCTTATTTCGCATTCCAATCATGGCTGGATAGACGCCGCAGTTTTGCTTGATTGCCGCAACTTCGTTATTTTGCGGAGGAAAACATTATCTACTGCAACGGAGGAGTACTTCGATACCTCCTCCGAAGAAATCGCTACGTTAAACAACGTAATCAACCTGTTGAGCAAGATTTACCGTAGGGATACGAGGAATTTAGGTAATCAGTCTACCCAATGACAAGGAAGAGAGATTTATGATATTTGAAGCTAAAACCAAGAATCTAATGCATTAACGCCAATGCAGTAAAGAAAAAGTGTCGTATCTCAAAAGCTTCTGTCAACACGAAACCTTCGAAAAAACAAATGTTGTCCTGCAGGTTGACTTCCAATGTGCATCAGAGAGCAAAGCAGTCCTTAGCAACCCTCCGTTAACCAGGTCAAAAAACAGGTAAGAGATCTAGTCAAAAATAAGATATCCAAGAAAAAGTTACCCCCTTTCTCTTTCTATAAATAAAGACTGGTATGGTGGGTATCAAAAGTAAAAAAAAGAATCATCGAGCATTCTATGACGTCAAGAAGTTTACCAGGTTGCATTTTAGGCCACACCGGCCACCCTCTAAGACCGGTCACACAAGGACACTAGATAAAAACAAAAGCTGAACACAAGGGCTCTGATTCCACGTAACAAAGCATTGTGCACAGGTGAAACACTTCTTTATTCATACAATCAATCCACACATGGGCATGTGCTCACTTCATCCAGGGGGTCAAGCATTTCTAGGGGAAAGCATTTCGGGGTTGGGGACGTGCCAAAGACTTTTGATTCAAAAATAAATCGTTTATCAACTTGGAAAGGAGCCAATTAAGAAAGTCCCAATGAACGCTAAATGAAGGTCCGATGTTTGATTGCTTGCATTCAGAAACCAACAATACATTAACACTTTTTTATAGAAACTCTCATAGCATCTTTTATTGAAACTAAAACTTAAATTCAATGTAATTATCAGTTTTAGAAAAAGAATTTGATTTCAATGCCAACTAAATCATGACCAGAATCGAAAGTGGAATTCTCGTTTCTTTAAAAAACCCTTACCAGCATTTTCCGAATTTCTAGGTCTGAAAGATGCGTGATTTCACCAAACAAAATCTTCATCATCTAAGGTTAGTCCTTGACTAATAGATTAACATTTCAGTTTTGAATATCGGCAGCGTACATTTTATTCCACAGCCTACAAAACTTTTCAACCCGTTTTACTCGTCCGGTATATCTCTAGATATCTTTAAAATGAACAGCGAAAATCAGGGGCGGACTGGGGCATCAATTCCTTACCGGGAAATTAGCTGTTAGGGGCCCCATATCAGCATTTTTGAAAATTTACTTCGAAGTGTTTCTAGTGGTGTAGCCAGATTTTTATTTTTACCTTAAAAGGAGNTACAATCAATCCACACATGGGCATGTGCTCACTTCATCCAGGGGGTCAAGCATTTCTAGGGGAAAGCATTTCGGGGTTGGGGACGTGCCAAAGACTTTAGATTCAAAAATAAATCGTTTATCAACTTGGAAAGGAGCCAATTAAGAAAGTCCCAATGAACGCTAAATGAAGGTCCGATGTTTGATTGCTTGCATTCAGAAACCAACAATACATTAACCCTTTTTTATAGAAACTCTCATAGCATCTTTTATTGAAACTAAAACTTAAATTCAATGTAATTATCAGTTTTAGAAAAAGAATTTGATTTCAATGCCAACTAAATCATGACCAGAATCGAAAGTGGAATTCTCGTTTCTTTAAAAAACCCTTACCAGCATTTTCCGAATTTCTAGGTCTGAAAGATGCGTGATTTCACCAAACAAAATCTTCATCATCTAAGGTTAGTCCTTGACTAATAGATTAACATTTCAGTTTTGAATATCGGCAGCGTACATTTTATTCCACAGCCTACAAAACTTTTCAACCCGTTTTACTCGTCCGGTATATCTCTAGATATCTTTAAAATGAACAGCGAAAATCAGGGGCGGACTGGGGCATCAATTCCTTACCGGGAAATTAGCTGTTAGGGGCCCCATATCAGCATTTTTGAAAATTTACTTCGAAGTGTTTCTAGTGGTGTAGCCAGATTTTTATTTTTACCTTAAAAGGAGGCAACTTTGGGCAGATAAAGTGAAACGAGGGCCTGGGCCTTTGTTCAGGAAAACTTTTAAGTTTGCAATTTACAATTTTACAAGTTACTTACAATTTGTAATTACACTTTACAATGCTGTTGAGCACCCTTATTTTTGAAAAATCCATCCTTAATTGGATATGGGACGAGCCTTCAAGAAGTCAAGGGTAAGGCCGAAAAGTAGGAGATCTCGGAGATCTCGGAGCAAACTCTCAAACTTTTTTATCTCAAACTTTAATTAAGTGGTAGGGTATGGAAATAAGGGGGTCTGGGGGAGAAAATTTTTGAGGATATGCCCTCTACTTTGGCTTAGAACACTTTTCGCAATCTAATGTTATCAGTGCTAAAATAGAATTTGATCATTTCGTAACACTTGTTTTTTCAAATGAGCATCCCCAGTAAATTTTTTTAAAGAAACAGAATTCTCTGTTGTCTAATTTTCTAATTTCAAGGCTATCGTGGTTTGTCATAATTTAGCAGCCTTATCATAGTTTGTCTGGGAAAATTTTGTATAAGGCGTACCTTTACTTTGGCTTAGAGCGACTCTCCCAATGCCCTCAATCACTCTCCAGTATGTTTCGGATAGATTCCTCCCCTTCCCTTTCAATACAAACCAATTTATCCTCGTTTTTGAAAGAAGCTCGAGGATGATCTTTTGACAGATGTAGGGGGTGGCAAATTCCCCTATCCCCGTCCCTACCCGTGGCCGCGCCACGCCACTGGCATACAAAGTATTCATGGCCGACAGTAGCGAGGAATACATACCTCTTGAAGTGCGAGCGAAGCGAGCTGAAAATTTGAGGAATATTCTTCTTAGATGGGCTTGAAAAATGTTAAGATATCATTTACAATTACAACATTTTTTACTGTGGGCCACCAGCAAGCATTTGTGTCCAAAGGGTCCAAGACAAAAAGGGGCTATTGTCTTGACAAGGGCCCACCGGGAAATTTCCCGGTATCCCGGTGGGCCAGTCCGCCACTGGNATGTAATTATCAGTTTTAGAAAAAGAATTTGATTTCAATGCCAACTAAATCATGACCAGAATCGAAAGTGGAATTCTCGTTTCTTTAAAAAACCCTTACCAGCATTTTCCGAATTTCTAGGTCTGAAAGATGCGTGATTTCACCAAACAAAATTTTCATATCTAAGGTTAGTCCTTGACTAATAGATTAACATTTCAGTTTTGAATATCGGCAGCGTACATTTTATTCCACAGCCTACAAAACTTTTCAACCCGTTTTACTCGTCCGGTATATCTCTAGATATCTTTAAAATGAAAAGCGAAAATAAAAAAGGTGTGTTCCCCCGTCACTTCATCAGCTAACCTGTCATGTCCTCTCTTTGTTGACATTATGCTCGCGGCCATGCTTAATTCAACTGCAGTGAGCGAGTGCTTAGATTTAGATAGGAGAATACAGCCACAAATTGAATAGCCAATCAGCTAGCATTGTTTAACGAGTCAAGATTAACACGAGGGATTCCACGATGCAAGTGGCGTTTGTATCGTGGAGCTGAGATGCTCAAACTTCTTCAGCAAATAGGCTAGATATAATAAAAGATACATGAAATCAAGTTTTGGCGTTCATGCAAGTCATGTACCGAGTGACGTAGTGTCGCCATTGTTGTTGTTGTTGCTGTTGCAATAACTGAGATAGCTCAGTGTGGGGATGGCTCAGTGGGAGCACGCTGTGGTTCGAGTCCCGCCCTGCCAAACCTACTACAAAGTGTGAGGAGAGTTGCAAACTCTCTGTAATTCCAGGCTAAAGGAATCACAAGGTGTGGTCACATCGAGAGGAAGGACCAGGACGCTGCTTCGATAAGCTTAGCTTTTCAGCGTCTAACACTACCTGCGAATGCTAGGTAAAAATATAGAGAAAAAACTGGGATTATGCAGCGAGTCCACCAGGTGACCCATTAAAAGTGAAACTTTCTTAAAAGTCACAAAAATTGATCATGCTATCGATTTTTAAACTCTCTTTTTGTGTGTTTGTAGTAATGACCAAATAGATTTAAAGGACAAGTCCGGGGTTGGTATGATTGATAATCGAATACAAGATTATACTGTTATGAATGGTGCATCTTATTTCCCCCCACCATTTTTAGTCTTTTCTCTGCGAAATCGCGTATTCAAACAAGCGAATAGAGCATAATGATGTCATGAAAGCAAAAGAATCTATGCTTTTCTGATGTCACGCTAAGCGAAAATGAGGTCGCCCTTTTGCTTTCTCGCCTCATAATCACTGCTACTAGCCTCTTTATTGTGTCTTGATGAAGAATGGCGACGAAATTGCAACTTCAAGCCATAATTGCAAAAAACGCCTTCCTCTGAACCATATTCTGATCAGTACACCAGGGCGACGAAAACTGTCGCCGATTGACAGTTTTGTCCGGTTTTGCAGTTCTAGGGAAATGAGGCTCTCATTGGAGCGACAACAACAACATCAATTCAATTCAATGCGATGAGCATAAGTTGTGGGTCCTGAATCACGTGGACAGAATGTGTCACAGCAGCTCGATCGGGAGATCGGCCAAAGCAAAGTCCGAGTAAAGTACGAGTAAGTATAACACAGTAACACCTGAAAATCCCGTTAATCTAACCTCAAGCGTGGGCCAATGATCGTTGAGCACTACTCGACTAAACTGTTTACATTTTCAAGATTGAAAGAAACTTCCAACACTCAAAAAATTAGCGAAATTATGTCATTGAAATAATTCCCGGTACTTACGAGATTTGAGTAAGCGGTGTTCTAGAAATTTTTAACTTGAGGTTTCGGAGAGAATTGTGAAATCAATAATCTATTTTACTTTGAGGTTGAAGCTGAAGTGATTTTTCATCTTTCAACAACGGAGAAGATAATCTTGATAAGACGAACAAGAACATGAGTAAGGAAAGAAGGCACGGGTTAAAGACGAGTAAAGGCAGCAACTACACGTATTTTGTTTTTATGAAATAAAGAATTTGATGCCTGAAAAACGTCCAAATCACTCAAAAGAGGAACTCGCTCAAATCAAGAAAGTTCTCACACAGAACAACTGAGAAGTTCCTTTCTACACAGGTATCGGGTGTAGTCTGCATATTGAAATAGGACCGAAAAACTCAAGCATCTATTTAGAAATTAATTTCCTGCAATTCTTAATGCCTTCGCATATTGTACTATTGTTCTATTAATGTTACATCGTTATTGTCATATTGTCATATTGTTCTATTGTTCTATTGTTCTATTGTTGCATTTCTATGTGAGCGATTTCTCACGATTTGATCTAGGAGTATTATGGGTCTATTTTTTAGCCATTTCGCAACCAATGAATTTTCGTAAAGTTGACGTTACCTATGCTGTCCTTACTCACAAAAACGAGAAAGTCACAAAACATTTCGTTTTGTTGAAAGAAAGGAATCCAGCGTCGTATTAAAATGTCTCTACATACTTAAAAAAGGGTTGACAGTGTTGTCTTATAGATCAACAGCACTATTAACCCTTTTAAGATGCAGACAAATTTAAATACAACGCTGGAACCATTTTAGTGAAAATATACTTAATTTTGGCATTGCTGGAGAAAAATAGAAAAGCTGTTCAGCAAGTCAGCATGGCCCCCTGTAAATCAGTTATTCTTATTGAGGGGCTACCATGGGTAAAAAGATAAAATCAAATCAAATCAAATCATGTTTTTGAAGCAACCACTTATTTGACCTTTCCTCTCCCATAAATCATCGACCACTTGTCAGATTGACTCAAACAAGGTCTCAAACTCTAAGTTGAAGTCTGACCTACGCAAATGTGTAAAAACGGAGATAATTAATGATACAGCTCCTCCACAGCAGCCACAAAAACGGGGCAGACTTTTTTTGGGACACCCTACAGCAACAGGAAAATAAAAAAGAAGGCTTACCGTCAAATCCCAAGGCTGTCTCTATTCTGAAAATACAGAGAAAGGAAATCAATCAATCAATCAATCAATCAATCAATCAATCAATCACTCAAATATATGAGACTGAACCTAACAGGCGGGTGGCCTACAAGATTCACTATTTGCATTGATTGCGTGAGCGATATTGAAATATTCTTTCGTGCAGTTGCGTCAAGACAAAATCAAACATAGATGCAATGTATTTTCTATCAATAGCCTAAAATCAGCAAAACTCGAGTTTTACATATTTTATCTAACTTGAATCATACTATGAAATCGCAAGAAGCTATTATCAAAATCAGCCCTTTCTATTCCCAATCTTTGACGTTAATTCTGGGATCTGATAATGTCGATATTTGCGCAGAAAATTGAGAAATCTGATTGCTAGCAAGCTGATGACATACCAAATTTTAACGCCTTAAATGCGTCGTTAGGGAAACGATCAGTAGCATCATCAATCTGTGATCATTTTTCAAAGAAAGGAGATCTTTGAATCATTAAAGCTCGGATTCCACTCGGCGTTAATAACCTTTTTATATGAGGCGCCTGGCCGGGATGGCTCTCCTAGGCAGGATGACTTCAGGCTACTTTAACACTGCTTCGTATTCATATCTATTCATTTCTATTCATTTCTATTCTGATTTGTTCTCGTCCGGTCTAATTGTGTCCTGCCACTCTCGGTTTGATCACCATGTATTAATTTTAATTTCACTTCAGTTTTGTAATTAGATTATTTATTTTCGTTTGTAGATTTTTAACTTCTAAATTTCACATTGTTAATTTTTGTCAAGGCCCCCTGAAAAGCGACCTTTGTCGACGGGGTTACTGTGTTTAAAGAATATAAAATGAAAGAATATAGAATGAAAATTCATTTCGGTTTAACACCATTCACGCTGCCCTACTTTCAAATGCATTCGCAAGGCAAACGATCTTGACCTACGAGTGACGCACGTCTTGACTTACATTATCTTAAAAGTCAAGCGAAAATTACTCAAGTTTCTTTCGCTATGAATTAAATTTGAATCGATCTTCTATTTTGGAAAGTTAAGGCAAGTTCGCTACGCTGAACGATACTCTGATGAAAACAAGAAGTCAGCTTCAGTGTTTTTTTGCAAATGCATCTGAGCCAATCAGAAACATTTACACTTGACTGCTATTGTATTTTGGGAACCAATGAGCACCCGAAAATTGATGCCGTGAACCAATGAGTAACAAGAATCATTCAAAGACAGTCTATCACGCATTTGATTGGGTGATAATGACAATACAAAAATAGGAAATTTGAATGGCTGCTAATCCTACTGACTTTCTACGACCGTAGAAAGTGAGAACGATCATCCCTACTTTGTTTCAAATAACAGATTCACAAAGAAATCTGTTGTGTTGAGCGGTAACTTGTGGCCAATCAGATACGTGACATACTGCCTTTAAAGAGATCAAGATAAAAACATTAACTACCAAAGTGATTTTCACTTTTTGTGACCCAGTTTGATTGGCTATTTAAAGTCTGTTCACTAAACTCATGGACGAATAAGAGACTTCTTTCATTAACCACATTGCTAATCATTTCCTCGTGTTTTATGTCGGACGGTTTTATGTCGTGTTTTATTCCAGTGAATACTGGTCTTGTAGTCCACTTTTAGAATTTTCTATTAGATCACAAAATAGCACTGTGTACACAGAACTGCCATAGAAACTTCTTTCATCTGCCGAGTATCCCACAAAAAAGTATACAGATTTGGTTGGGTCGTCCAGCGATGTGAATTTAGTTTTTATCAAGGGTTAATCAATTACAAAATATTCCTTGATAGTTAACTTGAACATAGCTCCCTCGCTTGTTGATCTTGGTGCTTCGAGTATTAAAATATTGATATTGAAAGCTAAAATTTGCTGTCACTTCCAAATCAGAGCTTTGGAGTTTTGGTCTGAGCAAATTTTCGAAGCACAGCAAATAAATCAATAATATCCTTGATAAAATATGAAAAACGTACATCATATTATATTCTGCTTGCTGGAAGTCACCCATCGTGCCATTTTCTCATTTTTCCTTAATTTTAGTTTCAAATTTCAATGTGTTTCAGAAATTTGCTGACGCCTAATGGCCAAAGCTTTCGTTAGGACGTGGAGGCAAATTTGAGCATTTGAGATCAACATTTTAGCTCTCAAGGCACCAATATCTACAAATTAGTTATCTATGTTCGAGTTAACTGCCAGGGAGCATTTTGAAACTGGTTAGCGATTGATTAAAGCTAAATTCTCATCGCTGAACTCAACCAAATCTGTATACTTTTTACCTGAGTATAAGTTAATTATTGAGGAACGTTTTGAAATTTATTAGCCATTTATTAAAGCTAAATTCTCATTGCTGAACCCAACCAAATCTGTATACTTCTTTACTTATGTATAAGTTAACTATCGAGGAACGTTTTGAAATTTATTAGCCATTTATTAAAGCTAAATTCTCATCGCTGAACCCAACCAAATCTGTATACTTTTTTACTTATGTATAAGTTACCTATCGAGGAATTTTTTTTTTTTTTTTTTTTTTTTTGCTAAATTTTCATCGCTGAACCCAACAAAATCTGTATGCTTTAATTGGAATAGCCGGTGGGTACGTTTGAAGAAAGGGGTATACATCAGTGGTGGCGCCAGGGGAGGGCTAGGGGGGCTACAGCCCCCCGTCGGAAGCATCTAGCCCCCCTGTCGGAGGAAATTTTGGGTTCTCGTCGGAGGAAATTTGGCAAAATAACGTATGAAAACTGCATTCTTTAGCTATTCTAGCCCCCCTGTCGGAAGCTCCAGCCCCTCTGTCGGAAGATTTCTGGCGCCACCCCTGCATACAGTAGCACCTTTGTCCATGAACTGTGTGAACGAACGGTAAGCTATGTTGCGACAAAACTTTTAGCCTTTTTGTAAAGTACCTTGACTGCAGTTTTTTTATGTATCCAAACATCTCCATTTGTCCCGCTGTGTATTGTTCAATTACGTCCTTGACGTCATAAGGTCTGCGAGCTTCCTGGAGAAAAAGGGGAGGAAAAAGGAATTTACAGTTACAAGGTTTCAAACATTAAAACTACACTCCGTAGAAATATTTGTAGAAACGTTTGTTAAAAAAGAAGTGAAAATCTTAGGCAAACGATAATCTAAAACCATAGCACACTTCCTCACAATTTTCCCAAAAAACCCATAAACGCTTCCAGCCATTAAAATTGATTAACTCGAAACTATGGTAACTGCTTGAATTGCTGAAATGATACCTGAACAACTATTTTTAATTGGCCCTTTCCACACTCCTTCACACTAGAAGATGAACAAATGTTTTGTTATATTTCTGCCTAGCATCTGAAGGTAGATTTAGGACACTGAGAAGCTAAGCTTGTCGAAACAGCATCCTGGTTTTACTTTTCGTTGTGACTACACCTCATGATCCCTTTTGCTTGGAATTACAGAGAGGTAGTGACTCTTCTTACTCTACGTAGCAGGTTTGGCAGGGCGGGGAATCGAACCACCAACCTTCATATTGGTAGTCAAGCGTGCTACCACTGAGCCATCCCTGCTCTTAAAGTTAGTCTACGAACAAATCATCTGCACAGACGGACAAATCGTCTCTGACAGTCGTTCTTCTGATGACTTGCTCGCATAGATAAACATTTGTCTTCTTCGAAAAACCATTTGGATAGATGAATGAATAGACTAACAAATCAGATTATTTGTACGTCAATATTTTGTCCGTCGCATTTTCACTTCAAAGAACTTGTCCGCATAAGACGTCGTGACCGTTCAAGATGACACGTCGGTCACAGGCATTATTATTATTATCTTCGAGTTCACTCCTAAAGTTCATAGTTTGGAGGAATTGTTCATCATCAAGCGTCAAGCTCCAACAAGTAGCCTCAGACACTCAATACTTTTCTCAGTATTCCAGCTGTTCCAAGGAATTATTATTATTATTATTATTATTATTATTATTATTATTATTATTATTATTATATTCTGCTTTAAGCACTGGCAGTTCTCATCGCCGAATTTACATCCCAAGGGAGCGGGTCACAACCCATGACCAAGGGTCCCATGGGGTCATTCTCTTTTAGTACTCAAGTACTTTTCTCAATATCCTGGCTGTTCCTAATAGCGTCGTCTTCTGTAGGTATTATTATTATTATTATTATTATTATTATTATTATTATTATTATTATTATTATTATTATTATTATTATTATTATTATTATTATTATTATTATTATTATTATTATTATTATT
>REGL01000199.1:0-12744 GCA_004194395.1 Aurelia aurita complex sp. Pacific | reverse complement strand
TTTCTATCAATTTGAAGGAAATAGGTCATAGAATTTTACACCCACATCATTACACCAAGTAAAAGCTTTGAAACCTATGCTCAAAGCTGTAAATTGCAAAACTTTCTTGGCTTTCTATTAGAATGGCACGTTTCTGAATAATGAAAGTATTTAAGTTACCTCCTTCCCCCTCCTTCTCCTTACATAAACTTCCAAAGTCAAAACATTAGAATTCAAATCACTAAAAACTTAATTCTCCGTGAATTGCAAAGATATTCTGCAGAAAAAAAGGCGGATCAAAATCCTATAAAAGAAGGACCTATTTGTCTATTCCTCCATCGCAAATCAAACAAAAAACCAAACGGAGGAAAACTTAGACAAACTTTTGCTAAAATTTGCCATATCACTATTTGCAAGCTTTAAAGTGTGAACATAAGGCGGGGGTTTAAACCAAAAACTAATGTGAGCGTATTTGCATATCTAGTGGTGTCTTGTCAAAAGGTGAAGGACTCAGTTTACAATGGAAAGTTCGGGTGAGTCAAAAAGAATTTGGAAATTTGTAAACTTGTAATTCTGTTAACTGTTCACCAGATTGTTTTGAACTGATATTCAATATTTAGGTCCAGACTAGCTTGCGTGGAAATCTTTTTTAAGTCCAGGTGGTGGAAATTTGGACCTCAAGTTGCAAAAGATTTCACGAAAGCGTCTCATTTCACAATCCATCCAAACAGACATAAGTTACTCCTCGAGTTACTCCTCTAAAATTGTTAACAATTCAGCCTGAAGATGATGAAAACTCGGTTCTTAGTAACAAGGTGCATGATTTGGGAAAACAGCCTCTAGGTTCTTATTTTTGTAGGTTCTTATATGCGGGGATTTACTGTACGTGCTCTTTTTGAAGCATTCACTTGTTGATTTTCTTATTTTATAAATCAGCAAGCACTAGCCAGATTGGCTGAAAAAAGGCCTGAGGGTCTAAGTTGAAGCCCATGCAACTGTATCAAGAACGAAACAATAGAGCATATAGCTCCTTCGCAGCAGCCACACAAATGGGGCACACCCAGTAGCTTTTTGCTTGCTGCTGCGATATTTTGTAAGATTCTATTGATCAAAATGTGTTTTTCGTGCCCCAAATTCGACACCTAGAGACGATGTGGTAAATTCGTTTGTCCTAATCCATTGCAACTGGGTAAAGATAGATATACGCATAGAAATATTTCTATGGACATACGTATTGCACATACAACATCCCGCCAAATTTTCCTGAAGAAGGAGTAACGAAAACCTCATACTTTGCTCCTCAACCTTAATGTCAAGAAAAGCCTGATATATTTCGTAACACATCCATGGACTAGCATGTTCAAATCTGCCTGGAAATTAGCCATTTCACAATGAGGAGAAAATGACACCGAATTTGAGATGGAAATAAGAAACCCGTGGTTCATTGTGGGTTGTAGCCATTCAGAGGATCTTTAAAGGTGCATTTCACAATGAGGAGAAAATGACACTGAATTTGAGATGGAAGAAACTCGTGGTTAATCGTGGGTTGTAGCTGTTGCAGATGATCCTTGAAGGTGCCATAACCAAAGTATTAAAATGTTCAAGTTCGCCAACAAGGACACCCGCAGAGCACTTAGGGTACTATTTATAAGGTTAAACCACGGAGCGCTGTATATGTTGAACTTTAAAGCGATGGGCAGGAGAAAAGAGCATAAAAATTAATTCATTTTAAAACGGCTGGATGGCCTCTATGCCATCTCAAATGCATTGCTGAAACCATACCCAACGAATTTAGTAAATATATCATGTTAAAAAGAATAACTCTAGTAATGAAATAATATCGAAGGCGTTGTGGCACAGTGGTGTAATCCACTGACTTTGCAGCCAGAACAGTCAAGCGGACTTGGTTTGATACCCGGTAGAGCCCCCACCACCACGTAAGAAACGCCTAAAGCAAGTGGGCAAGCGAAGAAGATTTTTGCAAATCATAGAAACATGGTGCTTCACTAGCTATTGCGTGGGTTCGGAAAAGCTTGATTTTTCTTATTCTTATTGAAGGTGTTTTGGTGCAGTGGTGTAATCGTCTGACATTGCAGCCAGAACAATCAGGTGGACAGGGTTCGCTCCCAGGTAGAGCCCCACCACTTGAGTGTCATGACGAGCGGTCGCGGACTCGATTAGGCCTATTCTACTTCTGCGATCCCAGCGCTTGACGATAAAAACCGCAACTTCAACTTCAGACAAGTTACTTAGCAACGAGGAGAATATTAGGAAAAGACTCAGGCTATGTTTAATGTCAACAAGCATAGATGAAACTAGCGAGGAAAGGAGTATGTAAACGGTCTACGAAGCTCTGGAAAGCTAACCAAATGAGAACGTCATCAAACAAATACATTACAAATTTTCTGCACTGCTGTAGTAATTTACTGGCATATTCTCTTGGTGGCTACTAGACTTGCCCAAGTCGATTTCGTCAACTGCAATAAGTCTATCTGAAAGTAATTTTTTTTTTAGAAAAAGACTTGGGGCAAGTCCAGGTGGTTACTAATCCAGTTTCATCAGTGGTGTAGAGCTAGATTAATAACTAGGGGGCTCAGGTAGAGAAAGAGAGGTGGTACCAGGAAATTTGTTGGGGCCACGCCTTNAAACTTAATTCTCCGTGAATTGCAAAGATATTCTGCAGAAAAAAAGGCGGATCAAAATCCTATAAAAGAAGGACTATTTGTCTATTCCTCCATCGCAAATCAAACAAAAAACCAAACGGAGGAAAACTTAGACAAACTTTTGCTAAAATTTGCCATATCACTATTTGCAAGCTTTAAAGTGTGAACATAAGGCGGGGGTTTAAACCAAAAACTAATGTGAGCGTATTTGCATATCTAGTGGTGTCTTGTCAAAAGGTGAAGGACTCAGTTTACAATGGAAAGTTCGGGTGAGTCAAAAAGAATTTAGAAATTTGTAAACTTGTAATTCTGTTAACTGTCCACCAGATTGTTTTGAACTAATATTCAATATGTAGGTCCAGACAAGCTTGCATGCAAAATTTTTTCAAATCCAAGTGGTTGAAATCAATTATTTGGTCCTCAAATTGCAAATGATTTCATGAAAGTGTCTCATCTCACAATCCTTCTGAACAGACAGAAGTTACTCCTTTAAATTGTTAACAATTCAGTCTAAAGATGATGAAAACTAGGAAAGACACGTCCAAGTATGGATGTTAACCATGCGACAAATATCAATTGGTTGAGGGAATTCGGAGGCTAGTTATGTCCGAACTTACTGGGTGACAAAAAGAGTGCAACTTTTGAAAAATCATCAAAATTTTATTATATCATTGATATTGAAAATTTCTTTTTGTGCATTCGTGTCAAGGATCAAACTAATCGTAGATATACTTATAAGTCTAAAATTTGCTTTGAATTTGTAGGAATTCTTGTGTTTACAAGCTAGGTGGTTTTGAAGCATACCCTAAATTATAGGAAACGATCATCAGTTGAAATCTTTACCCTATCGGGTGCGCCAAAGAAACTATGCACGTTTGGCAAGCTACAATAAATCGTACATTGGACCGATTTTGACGATTTATGACTTAATCATTAGCAGAAAGACTGAATTAGATACTGGGATATTTTTGCAAAGTTTTCATTTTCAGTTTTTAGAGCTAGAAGCGAGTTTCCTAAAATTTTAGTTTTCGAAAACACTAAAATTGATCAAAAAACATCGATCAAGTTTTCTAAAGTATCGACAAATGGACAAAGAGAGAATTTGTTCGTGGTGATTTGCGATTTAGAAATCGACCAATTGCAATCTGAATCTGCTGTACGAGAGTTCGTACTAAACCCCCAAATTACCCTGAAAACGTTTTCTCTTTGTTCATTCATGTTGAATCTTTTAAAGTTTGATCGACTTTTTTTGTAGTTTTAAATGTTTTCGAAAACGAAGATTCTAAGAAACTCGTTTTTAGCTCTAAAAACTGAAAGCAGAAAATTTTGAAAAAAATCCCAGAATCTAATTCAGGCTTCTGCTAAAGATTAAGTCATAAATCTTTAAAATCGGTTCAGTGTACGATTTATTGTGGCCTGCCAAACGTGCATAGTTTATTTTGGCGCACCCGGTACAATACCGCTTAATTGGTTGCGTACGTCCATAACAAAGCTCTCTATCATGTAAAACTTGAAAGCTCTTATCAAATCGCAGGAAATACAGGGTGTCCCAAACAAATTATGCCACATTTATGTAGCAGCTGCGGAGGAGCTGCATGTCCTATTGTTCTGTTCCTGATACCGTTGCATAGAATAGGCTTCAACTTATTGTTTGAGACCTTGTCTCAGCCAATCAGACAAGTGGTTGCTGATTTATGGCACAAGAAAGTCGAAAAAGTGATTGTTTCAAAAAAACACTTCATTTGTTCTCCAGAAATGTCTAAATCACGTAAATTTTTAAAGAAAGGGTTCTAGCTAGACTGATTAAAAGTCGAGTTTCACTCCTCTGCCAAACTGATATGCCCCTCGGTTTGGTAGGCTGTAGTCTCGTTTTGGTGAGCAATAACTGGGACTCACTATAATCAGTCTAGGTTCTAGCGTTGCGTTGGCATTTTTGCTACATTTGAAAATGGCTCAATAATTGTATGCTATCAGTAAACAACAGCCAAAAGCGTCAATCCTTTTTTAAACTGTAGAAAAAATTCAGACACATTAATAAAAGCCTTTCTTGCAGTATCGACTTGATTTTGGCTTTTTGGAGAACAAACTAACGCCCCAAGTAACGACCCCGCTGAAACATTGCCCCGCCAAGGTAGAAGGATGACCCGCCTAGAAAATTTTTCCCCGCTAACTTTGAGTAGAAACACTTTCCCCGCCATGTTTCTGTTGGTTCCCCGTTGAAACTTTTGCTTCCCCGTCAAAAATTGTACAAGTTTCATCATAGATAACAGCCTAAAATTTCCTTTCCCCGCCATGATATTTCTAATGTCTAATCCCCGTTGAAATGTTTAATTTCAGCATTTCATCATCATGTTTTTGAAGCAATCACTTTTTGATTTTCTTATGTTATAAATCAGCAAGCACTAGCCAGATTGGCTGAAACAATATTCTATTGATCGAAACATGTTTTTCGTGCCCCCAATTTCATCACCTAACGACCATGTGATAAATTTGTTTGTCCTAATCCATTGCAACTGGGTATAGATATACGCATAGAAATATTTCAATGGATATACGTATTGCACATACAACATTCCGCCAAATTTTCCTGAAGGAGTAACGAAAACCTATTATTTTGCTCCCTTAACCTTAATGTAAAGAAAAGCCTGACATATTTCGTAACACATCCATGCACTAGCATGTTCAAATCTGCCTGGATATTAGCCATTTCACAATGAGGAGAAAATAACACTGAATTTGAGATGGAAATAAGAAACTAGTGGTTCATTGTGGGTTGTAGCCATTTTAGATGATCCTTGAAGGTGCATTTCACAATGAGGAGCAAATGACACTAAATTTGAGATGGATATAAGAAACTCGTGGTTGTAGCTATTTTTGATGATCTTTGAAGGTGCAATAACCAAACTACTGAGCATTAAAATGTTCAAGTTCGCCAACAAGGATACCCGCAGAGCGCTTAGGGTACCATTTATAAGGTTAAACCACGGAGCGCTGTATATGTTGAACTTTAAAGCGATAGGCAGGAGAAAAGAGCATAAAAATTGATTCCTTTTAAAAACGGCTGGATGGCCTCTATGCCATCTCATATGCGTTGCTGAAACCATATGCAACAAATTCATTACATATATCATGTTAAAAAGAGTAACTCTAGTAAAGAAAGGTTACTTAGCAACAAGGTAAGTTTTAGGAGAAGACTCAGCCCACATTTACTGTCAAAACGCACAGATGACAGTAGTGAGGAAAGGAGTATGTACACAATCTACGAAGTTCTGTAAAGTTGACCAAACGAGAACGTCATCAAACAAATACATTACAAATTTTCTACACTGCTGTAGTAATTTATTGGGCTACTGGCATACTCTCTGTGGTTACTAATCCAGTTTCATTGAATCTGCCGTTAAAAATATCATTACATTGCAATGACAGGCATAAGCAAATATCGTAAACATGAAACTATCCTCGCACGACTTACAAGATATGGCATAACACCTGCAATACAGGACTTCATTCAGAACCAACAAGAATGATGAAGCAACGGCAAAATTCTAACCAATTTCACAACCACTGCTGTCCAAAATTCAGTAGCCTTTCAGGCTGAAATTGCATTGTTGAAATACGAGCTTGTTTTGAACGTAAATATTCCTTCAACACGATTTAGCATAGTGAAAAAGATTGTAAACTCGCAGACAAATGGAAAAATAGGATTTCTTTGTCAGGATTAAAGGGAGTTTGCTGCTAAGTAAGCACGGATTTCTCGAAGAATTGAAAAACCAAACACTCTAATATGAGCTTATATCCTGCTGTATTGCAAAATCGCGTTTGACGAAGAGGAAACTCGAGTGCATGGATCATATTTTGAGGTCATATGTCACCGAAGCTAGGGAATGCCCAAAGAGGAGATCNCTTGTTTTGAACGTAAATATTCCTTCAACACGATTTAGCATAGTGAAAAAGATTGTAAACTCGCAGACAAATGGAAAAATAGGATTTCTTTGTCAGGATTAAAGGGAGTTTGCTGCTAAGTAAGCACGGATTTCTCGAAGAATTGAAAAACCAAACACTCTAATATGAGCTTATATCCTGCTGTATTGCAAAATCGCGTTTGACGAAGAGGAAACTCGAGTGCATGGATCATATTTTGAGGTCATATGTCACCGAAGCTAGGGAATGCCCAAAGAGGAGATCCATCCCGAGATAATCCCTGGCGAGGGTGAGTACCCGGACTGCGCTCTCAATGAATGTGTGAATTTATGTAATACGCATATATCATGCCAAACCTGCAACTAGTGCAACTGCTAAATGCAAAGTCCACGCGCAGAGACTGCACCAAAATATAGAGGATGAAAGGAAGTGATGACTCCTATATTTCTAGGACAAAGACTATGGAAACCCAACGCACTCTAGTGGTACTGGGGTGTGCATCGAACAAACAAATTCATTCAAAATTAAATTGTTTGAATACGATTGACCCCGAAAGGGCAGGCACTATTAAAAGCTTCGAAAACCCATGCAAAAGAAGGAAAAACAAGGACCAGCAAAATCTCTTGCCCAGCTTCTAGCTAGACTCTATTATATGTCGTAGTTTCGCTTGTTGTTGACCATACGCTTGTAGAAACGGAGGGAATAAGGCCCTCAGTGCAGCGACAACAACAACAATAGCATTTCAACTCAACGAGATGAGTGTAACTTGAGGGTCCTTATGGAGTGGGGACAGCTTCTAGCATTCTTCTTGTTCCCTGATCAAACGAGCAAACATTGGTTGCAAACATTTGAGATCTACTTCTACGTAAAATGTTTCTTCCTTTGGCCACATTGCAAAATCATTGCTTAAAAATCACAAAAAAGTGTTACAGGACGAAAGCACAAATTTGTTTGAACTTTTCAGAAACGTTGCCCAACGAGTTCTACTTTTTAAAAGACGTTTGCGATGTGGCCAAACAATCAAGAAAACATTACTTGACAAACCTGAAATTTTTGGAAAACACTGCTTGCAAATTTAGCCAGTGATTGTCACCCTTGTCACCTCAGGGTCCTGCAATTTCTTCAGACTGTCTGAAAATCCAATTTGGCCCACGCGGAAAATACAGATCGACACTACAGTAGTTAAACCCTACGTCAAATGAAGCCAAATGTTCCTGTCCATGCAAGTACTGCAGTATGGATCCATCTTTTCCGCTTAGGCCAATTTCAACGAGCCTGCAAAGGACCCTGGGTGATAATGGCTCTTTAAAACTCAACAAGGTAACTCTCAGGCAATCATCCACAACAACAACACGCAAGATGAATGGATCAAAGGAACGGTAACCAAAGCAACGCCCATGGATATTTATCAGATAAAGTGGAAATAAGATAACATAATGAGTACGTTCAATATAAGATTAATGTCTTGCAAGGAAGTGTTCACCGCAAATCAAGATTATCCCGAAGTCCTACAACGCTTTGCACCACAATCAAGATAAAGATTCAAGTAAGTTTTGCTCGGATATGACAATTCGAGGCTTGGATCCAATAATACTAAGACTTCACAGTATGATATATTGAATAACTCCGAAAGCGGTTTACCACTCTCTACTGGATTAGATTTTTCTCTCTTCTGATTTAGAAGAGAGAAAAAGTTGAGCAATAATTGCATTACTAATCCGTTACTGGACTTTCCTAACATCCTCTGTTCAGTTTGAGAACTAATACCGGTTAGGGTGAGTCATATAGATTCAAGCAGATTGAATGGGAAAAGATGGCATATCGTTGGCATGTTACTGTTGAACACGCTTCTCAAACACAACTCCCTGGAAACGCAGCCATCGCCAGGTTTTATAGGGCTGTATATGTTTCATTCCAGATTTTTAAGGTTACATGTAGTTGTTGTATTCTTAAATTTGCTGAAGAACATCAAAAGAACGATTAGTTACGCGTATGAAGAATATCAAATGAAATGACTGACTTTGATATGAAGGATTATTATCATTATTATTATTATTACTATTATCAATTTATTTAAAGTAGGCCTACATATGTATATATATATATATACATACAAGACATATATACATATAGATACAATAGCTATAACTACGAGCTAATTCAAGCCTACTATCTAAAAAAGTAAAATTTGTAAGAAAAAATTAAAAAGTAAATAAAATTCCGAATGATTAAATACAGATTCATTTTACAGATTTTTACAATGCTTTTAATATTTACAATGTTTTCATTTTTTTTCTCCTCGGTAAATGCAGAGCAGAATATTTAATATCTGCTCAAGAACCCAACCTGTGCGACGAAAGGTCTGCATATTCTACAATTAAATTCCTCTCCCCTCCAGGCTTTGATTTTCCTTTTGAAACTCGAGAGAGTATCTGACTGTTTTAGGTCATTGGGAAGTGCCTAATCTACACCCAAGAAACGATATTGTCTCTAAGCCATAGCACGTAGTGCGTGCTTGTGGCAAGGATAGGTTATGGCAGCCTCTTAACCCATAAGAAACCTGTTTTTCAACGAAAGACAGGATTCGACAAGCTGTATGAAGGGGGATCTTTCTCATGAGATCCCGGATTCCTGCTGCGAAACTACCAAGTGCCCATAATGAAAATTTAAAGAACAGGAGCCTGCTTACAGAAAATCCCGAATTCTGCTGATTTTTGGGGTAAAATCCCGAATCCCAATGGTCAAAACGCAATTCTGTTGTCTCGATAAATCCACTTTAATAGGATCCGAGCCACTAGCCTATACGAAGGGTGTATCACTCTTCTGAAAAGGCGTGCGAGATTTTTATTAAATAACAGGATTTTTAGGGATTTTCTACGGATCTTTCTAAAAAACAAAAGGATTTTTGCCAAAGGTGTACGAGATTTTTACAGAGTCATACACTCCTCGAGCCTAAAGGGTCCAAGTAAAGCAACAGACAGGATTTGTCCCTATGACCTTGCAGAAACTACATCTTTCAATGGCTATTGAAAGCTTCTACTTCCAACAACGCAAGTCTTTAAACACTTCCACGGAAAGCCAAGATCCCCGACCTCACAAGTGGCTTCCTTTTCTCTCTTTTGTATGCTTTTCATACAATCCACATTACAGTGCCTTATAACGGCCAACAATACTTATTACCAAATACTGGGAAGACCTCTCTATGTCGTGTCGATATAGAGCCTTCTCTATGGCTATGGAGAGTATTCTATGCCGACATAGAGAGGGTTTTATGTTGACATAGAGTGGGTTCTATGTCCACATAGAGAGCGTTCTATGTTGACAAAGAGATGGTTCCATGTCGACATTGAGAGGGTTCTATCTTTCTTGTAAAAAATATTGATGGCCGTCTGCCGTCATATGGCACCGTACAATCCGAGCATTGATTACATTTTCCCAGCGTGCATCCGAATTTGGAAAAATAACCAAACTGAAGAAAATAAGATGGAAAGAAATCAAATTAAACATCATCATTTCCTCTTTTACTGGATAAAATGAAAGGTTGGCAAACTACCTGGAAAATAAAATCCTTTTTTGAATATTTGCACAGGTAATTGCCCCCCCCCCTCCGTCCCCAGAAGGCCACTTGTCAGACATTTTACTCTACATGTCAGATTCGTTTGAGATTACAGGCCCACATTTAGAAAATTTTATTGGAAAAATTATGCATATAACATGAATTCATTGACTTTCGAGGATAAATTCTGACATGAATTTTGAATCTACAGCATATTTTTTGCTTCATATTCACTAATTTTGAAGGCTCCAACGTTGAAACTACAAAATAATTCCAAAATCTAGTCATTAAAGGAGCACATCAGTCCTTTCGTGCATGATTGTAACGTATGTTCCTAAAGCTGGGGTTCTTGCTGTTGTTGCTGTTGATTTTGGCGTGGGAAATTTTTTGTTCCTTGCCCCCCTAATAATTCAAGGCTGGTATCGGGCCTGGAAAACAGATTCCCTTGGGTTAAACGTAGGCCATTTTAGAAACTTTGCCAACGATTTTCAGCCCTATTATTTATTTTGGCAGGGTTATAATATACCTAATAACCAATGCTAAGCTTTCAAACTGCAGGGAAGGAGATTCAAACTTTAAAAGCCCACTGGGACAAAAATGAACTTAATAATGGCAATCCAAAATCAACTTTGCTACCCCTGCTATAAGAACATATTTTTCATCAAAGTCAAAAAGATTCTTAATTACAAAGTGCGAAAAACAGCCTATATGTTCTTATTTTTGGAGGTTCTTATATGTGGGGATTTGCCGTACTTCATGTTGCGTCAAACGGTTTAGAAATTACGATGGTTTTAAGTTTTTTTGAAAAATTTTTCTTGAATTCTTGAAAAAGAAGAAAAACACTCTAATTCTCAAAATATTGAAGATTTGAGAAAGGTCCAGCGGTAGAATTATAGAGAAATAGTTAAAGTTTCTTTCAGGTCATTCAGTTCAAAGAAATAGCTCACTCAGTTTTACTCCAGCCTTTTTAAAGATTTGGAACATATGGTCCCGGGTATAGACAAGATCGCTGTATGTATGAAATGTGAGCAGCACAGAAAGGCTTTCAGAAAAGTTTGTACTTACTCTCTCCGTACTGGCAACAAATCACTGATCCCTTTTGATCCTTTCCTTGTACCTGAAAAAGACAGACCAAAATATATCAACGTCAATATTTCTCAATGAAGTTCTTTCTCTGTTTTAACTGTACATGAGTGAAATTTCCACATGTTTACTACTGCGGTGTGGCCGTCGTGTTCAGTAAGTGTTATGCTTCGGTTTACTTCTACTTTTCTTTTGTATACTTCGTGATTCAAAATAAATGGCGTTTGGTGGAGAATACCAACGTTTCTACACGAATTTGCATCAAGTTAGGATCATTTTAGTCCTTGACATACAATGGTTTAAAATAAAACTTTGAGATCTATTCCATAATCAGATATTCATTATTCCTCAAATAGCGATGAAATCATTTCAGGTCACTCAGTACATTCACTTTTAATCTACGGCCTAATTACGAATCCTGTCAGGTTTTTGAACACTGCTGTTATCTTCCCATCTTTATCCATTTCAATTGACGAGCGAAAACTTTGTCAATGCCGAACTGACCTCAATCCGAAAAAGTTGAGAGGTGTTTCTGTTACAACTGCAGGAAAGCCGCTTGATCTGGCTGTGTCTTACGAAGTTATTACTCGAAATCTATTCCAAAACTGCTTTTTCGGACGAAAGGTTTCGAAAAATTCTAAAATTAGGCTGAGAGAGAGTTCTTTTTTGGCGCTATTTTTGGGTTGACCACGTAAGAAACACCTAAAGCAAGTGGGCATGCGGAGAAGATTTTTGCAAATCATAGAAACATGGTGCTTCACCAGCTATTGCGTGGGTTCGGAAAAGCTTGATTTTTCTTATTCTTATTGAGGGGCCGATCACCTGGAGCGGGCTAGCCCGGTTAACAGAGATGAAGGTTTTCACCCGGGATCCCGGGGTCAATAGAATTTACTTTGTTTCGTAATGTTTCGTATATTTTCGATTATATGGCAAGCGGGCTGGCCCGGTTAGCCGAGATCCCGTCTGCTGCCTACCGGGCTAGCCCGGCAAAACGGGCTGAGAGTTGCACATTTTTCTCATGTAATCGATTTCAGACCGGGCTGGCCCGGCAAAGCAGGCTGAGAATTCTGCAACGCATGCGCTTTATGAACAAATTATACTATCATGGCGCCAAATATTTTACAGCCCGAAATCGCAACTTCACCTTCACCTTCTTATTCGCGGGTATTTTCACTAATGAATTTAGGTAATAAATATAAGTTTATAAATTTCATAATTTCTTCAAAAAATTATGTTTTCAGAAACTTAGATATTTTGTCTCGTAATTAAGAAGCATAATATTTCTCGTAAGAAAGTTTTTACGGTTAAATATGTAACAGTACTGTTTTTGGCCTAAAACAAAGAAAATTGATGACGTCATCGAAAATACAACAATAAGAGTAAAATAAATTAGATATTCGGACGTTTAACATTAAGTTACATATTATGACCAAATTTCATCTTTCTAGCCCTTGTCAATTCGGAGTTCTGAGGGGGGGGGGGCTAATTTAGCCCCCCCCCCCTCGGCCTGAGGATGCTAAAAAAAGCCCGGTCCAGATAGGG